>SNQJ01S0101208.1:0-31157 GCA_010110895.2 Picea sitchensis
CAACCATTTTATTGACATGAGATAGGCATTAAAGCGAAAAAATCATTCTTAAAAAGGTTTGTATGATCATTAGTTTTCCTAGGGAAATAAGACTTAAAATCAAATGCAATAAATTCACAAGTTCCAATGCTTCGTTCATGCTTTCAGTCATGAACGAAGCATGAAAATGAGAACTAAAAAAATAAAAACCTTTTATAGCCCAAGACTCATCTTTCAAGTAGCAATGTTCATATGTTCAAGCGGAGGCAACTATAAAATTTATGATTTGTTTCTTTAAGAATTGAAAATATTGTGGGGCTGCCAACAATGGAGACTTACTGGGAGAAGCAGTTATCTCTGTATCACTGACGACTTCAGGTTAGGTTTGTTAGAATGATTGCATATCAAAGAACAGTTGAAGGACATCAAGCATATCGAAAATCATTACACTGTCCAGCTTCAGACATCTTTCTGTTAAAATGAAATCTGGTGACAAAATTTTTAAAATGAGAGCCACGATGTTCAAGTCAATGTCTCCAATACTGTTGACAGGGCCACTGAAACCAGTAGGCATCCATAGCCTTGACAGGGATGTCAATCAACCCACTCTGATGCCTCGATCATGTCCAAGAAATTTCAATTCAAAATGAAGGATGCTTATAACCAATATCAAAATTTATACCTGGGAATTTTTCTTTAACCTGACATCGCTTCACTGCCAGTGGGCCTGTTCAGTACCCCTACGAAGTTGTCATGGAATCATGCATGCATTTACTCGCTGCCAGTAGACATGTTCAGTATCCCGACAGGTTTACAAACACTTCCTACAACTCTTGAGAAATTATTCACAATCTGATATAAATTTAAAAACATTCAGAAGAGCGGGGTGACGCTGAAAATTCCAGTTTTTTACAAGACTTGTTAGTTTCCATACTTTTAATTTTTGCGTGATAACCTTCATCATGATCTGAAAATAGTTTACAAATGAAACTAATCTTTCGAGGACAGGAAGGCATCCTTGAGTCGCTTTCTTAAAAGCAGGGACAACGTAAAGATCTTTTAATGATAGTCGTGTCTTCTCATAATTGCAAAGCGAAACCATGAAATCAATTCTGAACAAAAGAAACCTCTTTAACTAGTCTGTGTTTTAGGAAATTACATCAGTTGATGCTCTGACAGTCCTTGACAACTGTTTTAAGATGAAACATTCGGTTTTCCTTATTTGAACTAAACCATGACACAAGAATGTTTTATCCAAAAAGCGATAAAAACAAACAATAAAAGAAAATCAAAGCTGCAAAAACTAGAAAACAAAACAAAATCAAAACAAAACAAAAAATATGTACAAAAGATGTATCTGGGAATTGTCATGAAAAATACCTTTTGAGGGCTTGACTGTTCACCGGGAAGGTGTCTAGTTGTCCCTCTAAATTCTGTAGGCGGAAAAATATGGGACCTAATTTCTCAGCGACCAAGAAGAGACCCAACCATAGATTCTGGAACTTGGTATGTTCCCCCTTTCCCTCATGAGGTTTATCCCACTTGAGGACTAAATATCCCACCTCAAAATTCTTGTCCGAGGCAGAACTTAAATCAAACCAGGTTTTAACAATACGTTGATGTTGATCCAGTCTTTATTTTGCTTGGACTCTTACCTCTTCTAACTTCAGCAAAGCATTAATTTGACTTTCCAGAGGAGGACAATCCTCTTCCTGAATTTTCTGCAATAATTGCAAAGAAGGAAGCGGAACATGAGGAGGGAGAATTGCTTCCCTTCCATAAACGAGAAAGAAGGGGAATTACCAACAGTGGTTTTCAGAGTCACCCTATCAGCCCATATTTCATTAAAAAGTGCGTTGTGCCAATTTTTGTGGTTTTCGGAAACTGTCCTCTTGATGATTTTGATCAGGTTTTTGTCTGTCGATTCTGCTAAATCGTTTCCTTGGGGGTAATAGATAGCAAAATATTTCATTTTTATCCCTTTTTCTAAAGAAAAGGCACTCATATCGAGGGATGAAAAATAGGAAGCATTATCGAAGACCAAACATTTAGGAATACCGAATCGAGTAACGATGTTTGAATTAAGGAAAGATATTACCTGACTGGTGTTTACCACTTTTAATGGTGCAGCCTCGGACCATCTAGTAAAATAGTTCGTTGTTGTAATGATGTATTTATGCTACTGCGAGGAAGTGGGGAAATCTACCTCAAGACCCCATTGTTGAAAAGGGAAATCTACCGAAACAGGTTGCAGCAGGAATACTGCCTTCTGCACTCATCCAGAAGCCTTTTGGCAGATTGTGCATTTACGACATAATGTATGGGCATATTTGAATACCGTGGGCCAATAGTACCCTGCTCTTAATAATTTGTGAGTAGTAATGTCTCCACCGAAGTTCCCACCAGCTTCTCCTACATGCAATTCAGATAAAACTTTATCTGCTTCATCTCTTTCCAGACAACGCATAAGGACTTCATCAAATTTTTTGTTGAATAATACGTCATTTACCAGCTGAAAAGGTGCATATTTTAGTCTTAATGCTCTTCTCTTTTTTGGATCAATATGACGAGGAGAAGAACCATGTGTTAGATAAAACTTAATCTCATCAAACCAAGAATTAGCGTCATCTTGTGCACAACAGATTTGACTTTGACTATGTTGATTTTTCAGTTAAAACATCAATTTGACCCTACTTCTCTTCAACTGAATCAGCCACTAATTTACATAGACCTTGGTCTCTAACAATTTTTGCAGGGGTAATATCGAGGTCATACTCTTGTAACGACGTCATCCAATTTGCCCGTTTTTCTCCCAGATCTTTTACTAGCAAGTTTATGACAGCAGGGTAAGGCATAATGACTTTAGTTCTGGATTTCAGTAGATATGATTGAAAATGTTTTACTTCTTTAAAAATAGAATAAGCCTGTTGATCTACAGTTGGGTAATTAATATCTTCTCCCTTGAAGGATGAGATCATAAAGGAAATGAGAATTTCATTGTTTTCAGCATTCTTTTGGGTCAGCACAGCGGCATAAGATCAATCAGAGGCGAATGCATAAAGAGTGAAATCTTGTGAAAAATCAGGGCTTATTAGGGAGGGAGCCTTCACTATGGATTTTTTGATGGAGTCAAAAGCTTGACTTTCCTATGGTCCCCAATGATATTGAACATATTTTTTTATTAAGTTTTGCAATGGCCTCACCATTTCTGAGAAACTCGGGACAAACCTTCTGACAAAATTTATTTGACCTAGAAAATATTGCATAGATTTTTTGGAGGAGGGGGGAGGAAGCTTGGAAATAATTTGATTTCTTTCGGGATCAATGATCATCCCTTCATTTGATACTATGAATCCAAGAAACTTGCCTTGTTCTACTACAAAGACAGACTTCTTAGGATTTAGAGAGATGTCGTACTTGTGGCATCATTGTAGAACAGATCTCAGATGGGATAAGTGATCTCTCTTATTTTTGGAGAAAACAGTGACATCATCGAGATAGACCACTACAAATTGGTTGATGAGACCGTGAAAAGAAATATCCATCACTCTTTGGAAAGTGGCCCCAGCATTTATAAGCCCAAAAGGCATCTTTCTATAGGCGTAGGTACCCAATGAGGTACGAAAAGTGGTTTTCAACTGGTTTGGGTGAGACATGAGGACCTGGTTATACCCTAAAAAATTGTCTAGTAGTGACAATCTTTCTGAACCAGATACTTGATGGAGAATTTGTTCCATTAGAGGAATAGGATAATTGTCTTTGTCAGACTCTCATTTTAAGTTTTGAAAATTGACACAGAGTCGAATTTCTCCACTTTTCTTCCTTACAGGGACAAGATTAGATACCCATTGTGTGTGTCTTACTGGGAAGATTATCTTTGCATTCAATATTTTTTTTAGTTCTTTCTTGATGGTTGGTTCAAGTTTAGGGTGCATCTTTCTCAGCTTCTGCTGAAAAGGTTGAGTCTGGGGTTTCATGGGGATGATGTGTTGTATAATGTTAGGGTCAAAAGTTTTTAAATCATCGTATGTCCAAGCAAAGACATCTTTGAATTATTTAAACAGTTTTATAAAGGCTGACTTCTCTTGCTCAAAACATCCCATTCCCAGATTGATACATTGTGGATTATCTTTAGTCCCTAGATTTACTTTTTCATGGGTCAAGGAAGAACGATTTGTTTTACAATTTATCGATTTCCTGAATTTGTCATGCAAATCATAAAAAAATTCTAACCTTACCACGGATTTAGGGATAGAATTTACCAGATCTGATGTTGATTCGGGAGACCTTGGGTTTGATATTACCGTAAAATTGCAGAGATCTTCATCGTGGGTGCCCTCATCAATAACCGTACCTCGGAAAGTGTCCTCCATGTGAAAAAAAATGATGATTTGTTGATCATCATCGAACACTCTCCAGTTAGTGATGTTGTCTGGGACTGATGGTATGAACAACAACTCAATTGAGAATGCGTTTGGAGAAAGACTTCTTGAGGGCAAATGTTTGGAAGCGATGTTAGCTAACAAGTCAACCTCAAAGTTGTTTAATCTTGGAATGGACTTAATGTTAAATGCAAAAAAATTATGCATTAGATTCCATACCTCGGCTTGATAACTCTTCAGGTGTGGTGATAGGCAATGTATGGAATTTTTTACATGTCTGACCACAATTTTTGAATCACTGAATACCATTAAGTTCTGTACATTCATATCTACTACCTTTTTGAGTCCTTGCAGAAGTGCCTCATATTTGGTGGTGTTTTTTGTACATTCAAATTCTAATCGATAATCGATCAGAGTTTTATTACATGTTGGGTCGATGAGCACACATCCTGCACTAGCTTCCTCTTTAGATTTGGATCCATCGAAGTAGAGAGACCATATGTGAACTTAGTCGGCCGTATTAGACACATTAGGTAGAGATGCTGACTGTGTGCATGTCACGAGTTCCGACTGTTGTTCCGGATCAGTGATGATGGAAGTTTCCGCCATGAAGTTACCAAAAAAGGTGTTCATTCCCTGCATTTCGGATGAATTAGTGGAAGAATTAAATAGTTCATCAGCATCATTTAAATCGTTCACAGTGTGCTTGAGGTAACACTCACAATTAATCCTAATTTTGTTAGGCTTTCCATTCTCCGGCAGCCACAAATGGGACCATTATGTCGCAAAGTATCCATGTAATTGTTCAGACCAATCCCTTCTTAAAAATAAACCATACACTTCGGGGATGTCAACAACAATGATATTAATAATCTGGTGAACCTTAGGATTAGAGGATAGCCTAACAAGTACATTTTTTAATTCACTAATTACTTTAACATTGGTCTAATCGAGCTAAATGATTTTTAGACTGGACGGTTGAACTTTAGCATTGATTTTTTGGCAGACAGACAAAGGCATCACATTTGATGATGCGCCAGAATCTACCATGCAATTATGTACATTTCTATTGAAAATTTCAAAAGTTAATAAAAAAGGTCGGACATTTTTGCAAGTATTAACAGTAGAACTCTGTTGGTTTTTAGTCGTTGTCCCTAAAATTACTTTATCTACATTTGATACAGTTTTTACAGTGAGGTCTCCTTTATTTGAGGGTTCTAGTGTTGTTTTAGTAGGAACCTTTTGAGGTGTTTAAGGACTTATTTCTACAATTTTCTTGCTGTCCAGATTGTTGTTTTTGTTGTTTTCTGCAATGTTCTGAAGCATTTTCTGCAGAAGAAAAGGAAATTTCAGAAGTTCATAAACAGAAATATTAGCTCTAAGTTTATTTAGGTCTTCAATCAAATCATATTCTAAACTTGGGGTTGTTGAATTTTGTTCTGTTTCAGTTTGTTTAAATTGTTTATGATGAGCATTAGTTCATGTTTCAAAAGAGGGTTTATTTGGAGTTTTACTTCTGGTATTGTAAGGATGGACAGTTTCAAAATTAGCTTGAAAGATACTATCGAAAAAATGCCTGAAGATATTGGGAGATGACTCCTCTTCTTCAATTGTTTCTTCTTCAACCACATCTTCAGAATTCTCGGGGGGAACTAAATTATCATGTGCTTCAAGGATTGCCTGAATAACGTATTGTAAGCTTTCGAAATTCAGGCCTTCAGGGTTTGGGTTTGGCCGGTTTGAGGGAAAAGGTTTTCTAAAAGGGGGTTTGTAAGTCCCTTTGCTTGAAGATGCTTCTTCAACTGATCTCCTTAAGTCTACGACTTGATTTGATAATTTTTGGATGACCTTTTGTAAACTTTCCAAATATGAGCTCTCTGATTGAGTTTTGGTTTAGGAAGGTCTAGGAAGAATTTCTATTTTCTTCTTAGAAGACGGGGTAATCTCTGCCTCGTTACTAAGATTATCTTTTAGGATTAAAATATCTTTTTCGATTTGGCTTGCCTCCTCGGAGGCTTCCAGTAATGTTTCCTTCTTAGACCTTTTAACCCAAATTGCTACGTTCTAATGTAGGGCTTTGGTGTAATATGCGAAAATGATATTTTCAGCGGGCATTGAATCAACGGGGATTCGATTTTTTAATGTGAGGAAACTTTGGTTAAAATATTTTATTTTTTCCTTAGAGTTCATCTTTAAGCTGGAGAGTTCCATGACTAAGACTTTGGGAGATTTATCATCTCCGAACTTCTCAAGGAAATAGGACTTGAATTTGTCCCAAGATACAATGGTATGGGGTTGTTGGGAAAAATGCCATGTAGAGACATTGCCCTCAAACGTATAAGGAAAGAGTCTACATACTACATCTCCATGTTCTACGCTTCAGAGTCTAATGGCTAGCATGAATTTCTTTATGTGATCCTTGGCAAGTTGCTTAGAGTCTGGATCGAATTTAGGTAGCCATTTCTTTGGGTGTTTAGGCAAAGGATGATGGGGTTCAAGTATGGCCACACCATCTTGATCGAGCCAAGGTCTGGCGGGATTGTTTTGATTTTCCATGGGTGAGGGTGATGTTGAAGGATGAGATGGTTCACATGAAGAACTTCCTTTGTCAAATGACTCCTCTCCTGAAGAGGAAGAATATGAATGAGGTGGTGAAGGTGGGATACCAGATCCTCCGGCTGTAGGAATGGGGATGTGATATGAATCTATGGGGTTTAGGAGAAAACTAGTGCCTTCAAGTTTCTCTCTGATATCAAATAAATATAAAGGTTGATTCAGTGGCCGAACAGGTTGTATGATACAGGCCAAAGCACCGTGTGTCCTTAGAAGTGACTGGCAAACAATTTCTTGTATGTCGGACCCTTTAGGGTTTGGTGTTATTGGATCAACGGTAATCTATGGATTTCCGTTTGAGGTAGTTGTTCTTTGAGAGGTAACGTTGTTTTCAAAATGACTTCTTGTTACTATAGGGGAGAGAGTGTGTGGGGGAGGAGTCTTGCGACTTCCACGTTCCATTAATCGTATTTAGGCCCTCCTTCTAGCGTCATTTGTTGACAGGCGAAGATGATCGTCGTCAATTGGAAGAACGAGTTTGGTCTAGGGTTGTCTAAGTAACCCAATCCATTTGGTATAACTCATTCTAACGGGTTTAATGGCTTCATTGGCTAATCTAAGAATCCTGAAATAAACAAAAATAAAAAGAAAAGAAATAAATAACTAATTACTAAATACTATATATATGTGTGTGTGTGTGTGTGTGTGTGTGTGTGTGTGTGTGTGTGTGTACATATGCTCTAATGTGACTGTAATAGGTGTATTTAAGAAAAAGATAGATAACTCTCATTTATATACATTATTTACAGGCTACAATTTTTTTATCTAAACTTACTAAACTCAATGTGAAAATGACGGCTCTGAAGAAGAAGATAAAGAAAGCACATAAAAATATTTTTGAATTTTCTTTTATAAGTTTTAAACTAATGGAAGAAAATGTTATGAAACAAAAACATATAGCTAGTCAAAAGCCACACTTTACATTCGAATTTCAGTGACAAACAAATAGCAGAAAAATGAAATTGAACTAACCTGCTAGCGAGCTAATGATATGCATCCAAACATTTGTGTGATCAGAAAACATTTAAGCACCTTGTCCAGGAGAAAAACCTGCAAGGAACCTTAAGTTTGTTCTGAATAAATGCAAAACAATTATGTTGGTAGTTAAATTTTAAGAACAGAAAGAATGATACCAATAGTTACTGTGATCTCGTGATTGCATTAAGAAAAATATGTTAGCAAACATCCTTGCATTTAATCTTTCAATGGAAATTAAAGGAGAAATCCTGTAATTGAAACTGAATAGATGATCACACGATTAATATCTGAAGCATTATTTATGGACAACATTTATAAGGAATTATCTCAATAACATAATAAATCAAGAAGACTAAAGCTATCAAAATCCGTTATCATATCAGGATAAACAAAACTTAAACGAAGACACCATCCACAAAAAGCTAAAGCCGAAATGTGTATTGTTGTTCCATTAAAGTCTGTAAATCAAACGTCCATCTTTTGCCCCGGGCGAGGATGCTTTCATTACAAAAATCGCTAGTAAAAGAGTTCAGTCAATCTAAACATCTTATCTTGTGGGATAAGATTAAATCTCAAAATGATTTGTTAATTACAAAATAGAGGTTAATATAACCACTTCATATCACACTGTATCTCTCAAAACTATAAAAATCTTGTTTCTGTTTACAAAAGATGAGCCAAAGAAATGGATAATAAACTCAGAAATGGTCTATATCATCAGATCACCACCAACTATACAATATCCTGAAAGGAAAAACGAAAATACAATAGTTTAGATATTATTTTAACCAATAATTTCCAAAAATTCGAATTCAAATGAACTGGCTACAGAATCAGCTGATTATGTGGCTAGTTTTATTTCAATCAACAGAAATTGAATTAAATCTATATTAATAGAAAAACTTAAAAAAAATACAACTAAGAAAATCAAACAAATCTTTACTTCTTAACTGCATGCTAAATTTGACTCAAAAGACTTCAGAGTTAACTACTGTTGTAACACATTCAGCATTCTTTATTATTACGTTTCTAGTTCTTTTCAAACACTTCCCTTGCCTTTGAGCGCTGAACTTTAGTCTGTGATTTTCACTCATTAATGAGTCGATCTGAGTGGAGAGGGTTTTGATCTGTAGTTGAAGGGAAGGTATATCTGTGTAATATTTGTCGATCCAAAACAAACAAACCTCACACCGTGGATCTGGAACAGTTGTTTGAGGATATCCATGGTCGTGCGTCAGAATGTTKCCACTGTTGTCTGTGGATATTTTACCAAGTTTAATCCATGGAAAACCTTTTCTATGCTTCAAGCACGGTGGTAGATTGTCTACGAAATCGTAAGCCTGGCTGAGATCTAGTTTTAGGTAACTCGGGTCTTCCATTGCCAAGAATTTCTCGATCTCAGAATCGGAGCTCTCGTGGACCTCGATCGCTTTGATCGAGCTCATATGAGACTTCGATTTATTTCGTAGGCTTCTCGAAATTAATCTCCCTTCCCTTTTGTTTTTAAACCCTACATCCGAGTCATTTTTAGATAGTTTGCATGAGGGCCTATTCACGGTTTTTGAAAAGGTGTTAGGGAAAGTGTATTGTTCATGGTCATGAAATTCAGAGGCTATTGGATCAACATCTTGTTGCTCAAACATAGGCTCATCGAGCGTGGCCTTATCACAGGGTTCTTTAAATGAGGAGATTGTTCTGTCAATGGAAGGAATTGGGGTTTCTTCTAACATGGGCTTATCAACCTCTACTGGGCTAGGTGTAACAAAGTCATTTCGAGATAGGAAAGTGTCCCAATCATCACCCTGCAATTTTAAATGGTGGACTAACAGCATCCTTATCAATCCATGATGAAATAAACTGGAGTTCAAACACTGTCTCTTATACCTCTTGGCCATTTTATATAAACTTTTCAATAAATACAAAGGCATATTCAACTAGAAACCGATGAAATTCATTAACAATCTTATGTAGTACAGAAAAATGAGGCCAAAGTGACCCTCGCATGTAACGAACTGTCTCAAGATTTCCAATAAACCATGCCACCTAGTTTTCAATGGAGAAATGGCCATACCTTTATCATAGAACTGGATCTTTCGAGAGGTAAAGAACAAACTCCATGGCACCTCCTCTACCTTGTCATTTTTAAACCATTTTTTCCCACTAAGTGGAAGACCTGTTGCCTGGCTCAAAAACCCCTCAATGATTTCAACTTGGATATCTCCTACTTTGTCTCAGCATCCATCGAAAGAGAGGGTGAATTCTTGGGCCACTTGCAAATTGTAACCTTGGACTTTCTCAAGAAATTTGAGCCAGCCTTGACCCTTAAGGTCTTCCCTTGCGTCGTCATACAAGAGCAGGGTATGTGATCCATTTGGTTCGATATGGAAAACAGGGGCCATGGGGATCCAAACAAGCAGTCACGGAGACAACAACATCCACTATAAGAAAGAAGTGTTTCACAGAATAGGCAGAACCAGGGCTTAAAACCAAAGAAACAAAACCCTTGCGTGAATTAAATGAAGGAATAAGGGGTTTCATAAGAGAATTGGGAATTTCGTGTAATGAATACTTGAGGGTACAGAACAAAGCCTGAGACTTAAATCGAAATGATGGACATGTCGTTTTCAAACTTCCACTATCAACAGAGTACAAAATACGACCAGATGCATTTAAGTATCATCATGTGTAAAGGGTGGAGTTACTCATTATAAGGTCAARAAGAGAGGTGTTTGACAAATCACAACATAATGACCATATAAGGATTTATCAAGAATCATACATGGAACAAAATCATAGTCTAACATCAATCGATTCCTGGTATAGCATTCAAATGTCCAAAGTAGACCTTATAACAATGAGCAATTAAAAACAACCATTTTATTGACATGAGATAGGCCTTAAAGCAAAAAARACATTCTTAAAAAGGTTTGTATGATCATTAGTTTTCCTAAGGAAATAAGCCTTAAAATCAAATGCAATAAATTTGCAAGTTTCAATGCTTCCTTCATGCTTTCAGTCATGAAGGAAGCATGAAAACAAGAACTAAAAAAATAAAAACCTTTTATAGCTCAAGACTCATCTTTCAAGTAGCAATGTTCATATGTTCAAGCAGAGGCAACTATAAAATTTATGATTCGTTGCTTTAAGAATTGAAAATATTGTGGGGCTGCCAACAAATATATATAATATAATTATTTGGAAAAAGGTTGACCTCATCCACGCGAGGATTTTATAATATATTATAATACCATAAGCCCATTAAAGTTTGTACTTAATAATTATGAATTTTCCATTAAATGTTTTCCTAAGGAGACTCTGGGCCAGAAGCCTTCGAGAGTTATAACAACACCATCACTTCAACATCTCAAAGTTTCGAAGTCTCGAAGGGTTCCCACATGAATACATTACCCGTTAAAACAATAAATTAAATTCTCTGGGTCATAGGATTTTTATGGGTCTGAACAATTTAAATCCAGCAAAGTATTGGATTGGTAGGGGTCATCTCAACCATTACTAGTTCCCCTCACCATCTCTCTCATGCATCATGATCTATCTTGGAAACCCCTTCATTATCTATGCAACATCTTCCATTTTATTTAGTAACAGAAATATATACATTACCTTCTATAACAAAAGGTTCATCAATTCCAACATCCACACATAATCATTCTTCCCATAGTCTTTTAGCAGGCTATAGTTATATTTACAAGTTGGGGGAAATAGGGGTATTACAATCCCCTCCCCCTTAAAATAACACCTTCCTCGGTGTTCTACCTACTGTTGTTCTTTGTATGTACAATAGTGAGCAAAACTGGGTATGCATGTTTCATGGCATCCTCCATTCCCTATGTAGCTTCATTTGGACCAAAGTGTTTCCAATGCACCTTGACCTGTGCAATGGTTTTGTTCTTGAGTGGGATTTATTTTGTCTATTATGCATTGTGGATCTAGTAGGAATTCTCCCTTTGGTTCCACTTGAATCACAGACCAATCATATGATTAGAATCATGTACATATTTTTTTCAGTAACGAAACATGGAAAACATTATCTACCTTAACTGTGGGAGGAAGTGCTAATATATATGCTACATTTCCCACTTTGTCCAAAATTTCAAAGGGTCCACAAAACCAACGTGTCATCTTGGCACAATTTTCCATTCTCAAGGAATTTTTTCTGGGCCTAAATTGGAGATACACATGATCCCCTAGTTTGAACTCTCTAGGAGTCTTTTTTCTGTCTGTATAGCTTTTCTTTCTATCCTAAGCTATTTTCAGATTCTGATTTATTTGAGCTACTTGTTATTCCATTTATTTTATCATATGTGGCTTGAATGTAATTATTTCTACTGGGTTTTCCCAACTGATTGGAATATTGCATTGTCTACCATAGAGATCCTCAAAAGGGTTCATCTTTAATGACTCCTGATAGCCATTGTTATAATAAAATTCTACCAGTGGTAAGTAGTATTCCCACTTCTTGGGATGATGCATCACATGCATCCTTAACATTTCCTCTAACACTTGGTTTACCCTCTCTATATTCCCATCAGTTTGAGGGTGATAGGTTGTACTAAATAACAATTTAGTTTCAAAACCAACAAACAGATATTTCCAAAAATTTGAAGTAAATTTTGTATCTCTATCTGATATGATTTCCTTAGGCATGCCATGCAGTCTAAATATTTCTTTCATGAAAATATTGGCAATATCTGTTGCCTTTCAAGTTGACTTTACGGGGATAAAGTGAGCAGCCTTGCTCAGCTTGTCCACAACTACCATAATAGCATCAATCTACTTGGTTGATTTAGGCAATCTTGTGATGAAATCCATGGAGATGGTTTCTCATTTCCATTTGGGAATTGGTAGGGGATGCAACACCCTTGTTGTATGTCGGTGCTCTGCCTTAAATTGTTGACATTCTAAACACTTATCTAAGTAATCAGCTATGTCCTTTTGCATTCTGGACTAATAGAATAGTTTCTTAGTGGTTGTGATCATTTTTTAATAACCAGGATGACCAATATATGGTATTTTATGTAGTTCATCCATTATGAACCTCTTCAATACATCACAATTTGGAATATACAACCTACCTTTGTAAGTTAGTAGGTCATCATTCAACAATTGATAGCCCTCATAATTTATCCCTGTGGGGTCTTGATCTAGGTATGATTTCACAGTTTCGAAAAATGCATCTGTTTCTTGTGCACTTCTGACACTTTCCTTGATGTCTGGTTCACATGTTCTTACAATCCCCAAGTGAATCACTTTCATACTTATACTAAGCGAATCAACCACCCTATGTTATTTTCCTTTAATATGTTTGATTTCAAAATCAAACTCACTAAGGAGAGCCATCCACCTAGATGTTCTAACATTGAGTTTGGGTTGGTCAAACAAATATCTCATCCCACTATGGTCTGTCATAAGTATAAATCTTCTTCCTAGGAGGTAATTTCTCCACATTTTTAAAGCATGTACTATGGCAACCAATTCTAAATTATGTGTCACATAATTGATTTCATGTTCATTCAATTTTTTGGATTCCTAGAAAATCGCATGCCCTTATTGCATAAGGACTCCTCTGAGTCCTTCCTTGTAGGCATATGTACACACAAAGAAATCATTGCTTTGGTATGAAATTTATATCATAGGTGCATTGGTTAAAAGGTGTTTCAACTACTGAAAACTCTCTTCACATTTTGTTGTCCAAATAAATCTAAATCCCTTTTTCTGAAGGGAGGTGATTGGATAACCAATCTTGTAAAACCCCTTTATGAACCTCCTATAGTATCCTGCTAGGACCATGAAGGATCTGATATCATATACATCCTTCAAGGTAGGCCAATCCATAATGGATTTTATCTTGTCATGATCAACCGCCACTCCTTCTTCAGAGATAGCATGGCGTAAGTAATGGACTTTTTTTTGGAAGAAGTCACACTTACTAAACTTTGCATAGAGTTGGTTTTCTCTCAACACTTTAAGAACTAACTTGAGATGTTCTTCATGCTCTTTACTACTCTTAGAATAGATTAGGATATCATCAATGAAAACCAACAAAAATCTATCCAATAATTTATTGAGAACATTATTTATTAAGCACATAAAGGTGGTTGGTGCATTGGTACGCCCAAATGGTACCACCACAAATTCATAGTTCCCATACCTCTTCCTAAAGGTTGTTTTGTGGATGTCTTCATCCTTGATTTGGACTTGATGGTATCCAAACCTCAAGTCAATCTTCGAGAAAATTGTAGTGCCCCTTAAATTGTCAAACAATTCATCAATTCTTGGTAAGGGATACTTATTCTTAATTGTCATCTTGTTGAGTTGTTTATAGTCTATGCACAACCTGAGTGTGACATCCTTCTTCTTCACAAATAAAGTTGGTGCTCCCCAGGGAGACGCACTAGGCTGAATGTAACCTTTGTCCAACATCTAATTTAGTTGTAGTTTGAGCTCAAATATATCTTGTGTACTCATTATATAGGGTGCTCTAGACATTGGCACTGCTCTGGGTACAATTTCTATTGAAAAATCAATATCTCTTCTTGGAGGTAGACCTGGTACCTCTTTTGGAAACACATCTTTATACTCTCTTAATATAATATGGTCCTCTAGGCTTGGTTTATTTTCATCAACAGGGTTCAAGACTTGTATTTCATACAAAGGACATATTTTTATGTAGTACTTCTTCACTTGAAGGGTTGATATTTGTCTCACTAAGACATGATTTTGAATTCCTTGTAGGGTTCTTTTCCTCCCCTCCTCATCTTCACAATCCAATGTTTTATTATAACAGTCCAACTTGGATTTATGGGAATCCAACCATTCCATGCCAATCAACAGGTCATAAGATCCTAAAGGGATCATGTTTAGGGTTGCTTGGGTGGGCAATCCATTCAAAATGAATTGGCATGCTGGTATGACCTTTGTCACCTTTCGTTTTGTTCCAATGGCTAGTTGTACCAGCCATGATTTAGCATGTTTTACTTGTTGCAATTTACATTTCTCAATACTTTGAGGGGAAACATAACTCAGATTAGAACCAAGGTCAATTAAAATGGAAACTAGATGGTTGTAAATCATACCTTCCATCTCCACCACTGAATCTTGGTGGTCAGCTTGTCTATTATCCAGGGCTATATAAATTTGTGGCATGCTCTTAGCCACATAATTGACTTTGGTAGCCTCCTAGATGTTGTAGACCCTCCTATTGTCATGTTTTCTATGTGGGCAGTCCCTCAGCAAATGTTCTTCTCCACAACCCCAACATTTCAATGGTTCTCTCTTTCTATTATCAGTCTTTCTTAGGGCTTATCCAAAGGGTTTATTACCACTCTGAGATGGAAAATTATGATGATACACACTTTTGGTAGGAAGTCTCATCTTAGAGATTTTCTCATGATTCTTAAATATTAAGGATTTAAACCCCTTCGTATTGAATCCCAATTTACTTTTCTTCTTCCAATCCTTATGAGATTTCGCCTTATTATTGAATTGCTCATAGCAATACCTTGCCTTTCGAATAGTGTCTTATAAAGTATTAGGTTCATCAAACTCAATTATGTCCCAAAAGGGATGAGGTAGTCCACTAATGAATTTTGCATCTTTAACTTTCCATCCTTTATGTAGGGCACATACCTCATCAGCTCAAGAATTTTGTTGATATATTCATCTATTGTGAGTTGTTCGAGCTTGAGTTCATAGAACTCCTTGGCTTTGTCATCATAGTATATTTCATACACGTACTTCCTCTTAAATTATTTCTCAAATTGTTTCCATGACAAATCCTTCTCATGAATTCCTTTCACATTTCTATGGTCCTCCCACCAAACGGAGGCCTTTCCATTCAGGTTGAAAATGGTTATTCGGGCCTTTAATTTTTCAGATTAGTCATGGACTCTAAAGTAATTATTCAAGCCAAGTAGCCAAAATTTTGCTTCTTCCCCCTTTTTAATTTCTCCATCGAAAGTGGGTGGTTCGGATTTCTTAAAATCTTCAGGGTCATGGCTCTTGGAATGTTTCCTCCTCTTTTTTTTCCTTTGAGAATGTGAACTAGTCTCACTACTAGACAACTCCTTGGAGTTGTCAGTTTCCTCGCTAGAGGATTCTTTAGTTGAATCATTGGCATTAGCATGTCTCTTGGCTCCATGTTGGGCCTTCTTTGAGGTTCTTATCCTTGTGTGGCTACTTTCAAGACCTTGTTTTTGTATCTCAAGTGGACTTTGGGTTTTCTTATTATGATGTCTATTCACATTACCGGTTGTTGGCCCATGTTGCAGTCATCTCTGTATATCTTATAAGCTTTGTAGTAGGACTACGTTAATTTTAGTTTTTTTTTCTTGTTCTTTTATTATCCTTTTATTATCTTCCTTACAACTCTGTAATTCTTCCATGAGGCTTCTTACAGTTTCAAATGAAGCTGTACAGTTCGAAATGTAAATCTGGAGGGGTTTCTACCACCCTCATTTCATCAAACTATTCGTCTCTATTATGGGAGTTTCAAGTGGTGATGAGTGTTGATATAACATTTGTATTAGTTAGTGTCACTAATACTGACTGTTTGAGTGTTGATATAACATTTTATGTTAGTTAATTATCTACTAATTTATGAACAACACATGAAATTTGTAAGGTGAAATCAGCTTCATTATTTGGAAACATTAACAACACACAACTCATATTTTAAAACATGTAACAACAACAAAAATTTGCATTTCTTTCTTTAGTAATATATTTTAAATAAGATCTCATGGATGGGGTAAGTTAGGGTGTTACCTCGTAAAAGTTCTCTTAAAATTATATTCAACTCATTCATGAGCCCAAGCAGGTCAAGTGTTGTTTCATGTTATGATACCACTCTGTCACACACCCAACCCCCTAAGTATCCTTTTAAGGGATAGGGCATAAAAAAAATATTTTCTCAATCACTTTGAATCCCTGTAACTAGGATTCCATCATCTTCGGTTCGACGAGGATTTTCCAATGACTATAAATTTGTTCAGATATGACTTCTGAATTGAAAGTTATGGTCTTTCAAAGTTCTTTAGTCCTTCATCGACTAGAGTCTCTCACCGCCATGTGGCATCCATGTTGCTCCATGTCACTCAGCATGCCACATCATCATAGCATACAAAGACTTGCCCAATTAGAGGTTGACGCTTGTCTAGATCTTTTAGGCTTATCAATTTAATTAATCATTATCATGATAAAATCCCTCTCTTTACTAATCATTTAATCATTTATTTAATCACTATTAGGGATAATTAATATTAATTAAAATTAATTAACCCTGTAAATTTCATTTTTTACTTGGCCTAAATTACCGGTCCATTAAAACCAAGGATTACTTCTCTTTCACCTTGGGTATACCACAATTCGAGGTGGATTAGTGTTAATTATTATATTAAATCCCTGTCACATTAACTCATAGTAAAATCATATTACTAATTTGTTCTTTTGTTAATTATATTATAATATAATTAAATATATCAAAGAGACACTTAGGGTTATTAATATCAATTAGCATCTAAGTCTCTGGACTTCAACGTAATTCCTCTCCATGATTTTATGAACATACCCAAAACTCTCAAATGTCAAAGATCCGGAGAGGGTCCCACTTATATTATACCTTTATGCACATATAATATAATTAATTACATTTAATGTTTATTATAGCATTAGAATACAGGAAGTAGATTCGGGCCTTTGGCCATTTATGCTCATATACTCTATCACCCCAAACATCCTGGAGTCCTGAAGCCCCAAACTCCCGGAGCCTCATAATCCCAAACTATCGGAGTCCCGAAGTCTCGAAGGTCCACACTTATACGCATTAAATATTAAATTTAAAAAGGGAAAAGAATTTGCCTCATCCACATGAAAATATTATTATAATAAACTTTTATTATTATTATTATTATTATATATATATATAGCCCAAGTTTATAAAATCCCCAATATTATATTCAATATTGGAATGAGAGAAAACTCTCTGGCTCCCGAAGCCCCTAAGTGGTCCCACACACATGGGTTATAAAATGTATATAATATAATTATTTGGAAAAACGTTGACCTCGTCTACGTGAGGATTTTATAATATTATAATATATTATAATACCATAAGCCCATTAAAGTGTATACTTAATAATTATGATTTTTCCATTAAATGTTTTCCTAAGGAGACTTTGGTCCAGAAGCCTTCAAAAATTATCAAAACGTCATCACTTCAACATCCCGAAGCTCCGAAGTCCCGAATTTCCGAAAGGGTCCCACGTGCACACATTACTCGTTAAATAATAAATTAAATGAAAAAAGGATTTGGTCTCATCCATCTGTTTATTTTAATATATCAATTTTATAATAAAACCCATCAAAATCCATGCCCAAGTTTCATAAATTCTCAATATATATATATATATATATATAAACAAAAAAATTCACAAGTTCGTCATTCCTAATGCCTGGAGTCCCGAATAATTTTGAAATTATTAAAAGGTTGACCAAGGCCAGATTAATCCTGTTTAGCATGTAATTCCTCTGGCCTTTGAGTCATTCTTGAGTTCACTCTCTACTTCAAACCTTCGGAGTCCGGGAGTCTTGAAGCTCAGAAGTGTGCTAAGAAATGATCATAGCAACAAATTATGGGTTTATTAACGCATATATATATTCCCTTGCATGTATTTAATGCCTAGTAAGGTTTAATTTAAATTTTTTATTTAATTAAACCTGTAATTAAAAGGAAATGAAATATATTTCCTATTTTCATTTTTTTTTAAATAATAAAATAAAATCCTAATCCAAGGAAATCTCTCTATTCTCGAAATTAAAAAAGTAAATTATAACTCTTCCTCTTAATGGGTAAATGAGTAAATTTGTTTCCTTGTTACTGTGTTTTACCATTCTTACAAAAATTGAAGGAAATTGGTCCTAAGATAGAATTTTCTCCAGAGTAATTTTCATTTCTACCAGAATTTACAGCCTACCACAATTTAGGGGATCCCTCCCAAATTTGTAGAAAATTTTAACACAAGTTTACAATAATTGTTTATTAATGCCCAAATGAAATCTAAAGGGATTTTGTATTTTAATTCAATTAGGAAATTTCATGTTTATTTCCTAATTATTTTCATTAATACCCATTTATAATGACTTTTACATTTTTTTAAATATTTGAGTTGTTTCTCTAAAGTCCAAACTCAGATTTGACATACTCTAAGTTTTCTGTAATAAGGCTTGAGGATAAGCTAAAATAGAACACTAATATGCATAAACAAATCTCTCTCTTTTCAGATGCTTTATAGAGATTTTTAACTGTTCATTCATCATTGTCAATGCATGCCTTAAACTGTGTAACGCAGTCAACCACAACATTCAATCCCAGAAGTATTATTTTAACACACAGATAGTCAAGAGATAAGGAAGTAAATTAGATGAGATTCAGCTGAAAAATCTCTTCCTTTTACCTAAACTTCTCAAGCCACTTTTGTCAGAAATTAAACTTATGTAGCTCTAAAACACATTCTGTAATTTTCCATGAACTTAACACTATAGAGATTTAGAAAAATATACTTATCTAGAAACCAGATAGTGTTGCAATCTCTGAAAGGGGTGCCCTTTTCCACCCAATTGTAGGCACAACAACTCTTGGAAGGATTTACCATTGGCCACCCCCTAGCTAGATCATAATGCTCTGAGAGAGATTTGTCCTTTTGTTCAGCAATAGCCAGGGATGAAGATCACTCTCCTCTTCCCATAGGAACTTGGTACATCGGTTTTCTCTCCACCAAGAAAGGGGGTCTGCAATGAGTGCTTCCTCAATCACTCATTCTCTCTGCAACCTCGTTTATCATCTTGGTTAGAAAACATTAGGCCCAACAATTCTTTTACCTAGAAACAAATTCATTTTTTGCAGTTCTCTTCAGAACCAGAGAGATGCACATACTCTCCCTCTTTAGAAATGGTCACTAGACTCATTCCTCTTGCATCCTCTCCTCTGCCCACGATTTTTTCCTACCTTTTCTTGCCTTCCTTAGCAATATTTTGTGGGTCCAATTAACAATTTCGCGGTTCATGTCAGGAAGTTTCCAAATGGGTACTATGCCCATATCCTCATTGACTCTTGAGGAAGATTTCCAAACTACGACCTTGACTGGTAATTGAATTCTCTGAGTCATAGGATTGTTCTGGGTATGAACAATTTAAATACATCAGAGTACTAGTCTGGTATTGTTCATCTCAAACATTATGTTTTCCCCTCACCATCTCTCTCATGCATCATGATCTACCTTGGAAACCCCTTCAACAGTTATGCAACATCTTCCATTTTATTTAGTAACAAAAATATATACATTACCTTTTATAAAAAAAGGTTCATCAATTCCAACATCCACACATAATCAGTCTTCCCATAGTCTTTTAGCATGCTATAGTTTTATTTACAAGTTGGGGGAAATAGGGGTATTACAATCCCAAAGTGGGTGCTCCAACCAATGCATGTACAAGCTAGGCACTCCATAAAGAAGAAAAATGGTTGACCATATGTTGAACATAACCACTAGGGAAAGGGCACCCTTCTAACAAACTCTAAGCACAACTTCCAATGCATAACAACCCTCCAACAATGTGCAAGGGAGGAGTCAACAACAATATAATAATCAATGCTCAATTAACTCCATAGGTATACCCTAGAAAAGTGTTTCAACCTCCTCATACATGTGAACTAAAGTAGGTCACTCCACATGCAAGGCTTGGTCAAAGGTATCGGGACCTTCAACAACTTTATAATATTCTCCATGGGTGTTTTATCCAATGTACAACCACCTCAAAGTTTACCATGTCAACTTCGTAGTAACTAATATGCTCCAAGGTGGTTACAATTCCTCAAATCTTGTGCAAGTGGATAGTCCAATTAAATAAGGAGTCAACAACCATATTCACTCTCCAAATCAACAAGAAACCCAACAAATTCCCAAGTCCAAGGATATGGCCCATGCACTCAAAGAAAATAATAATAAAATAATGTTGTTTTCCTCAACATGTAATGTCAATGAATGGGTGTTCTCCATCAAAGTGTTGTACCATGTAATATAAGTTGGTCTCCTTAGGTAATTCCCATCATGGTACCAAGATAATAACCAAACATTGGGCTCGACCATAGATTTGAACCTACGATGCACCACCACCGAGAGACTATTACATCAATATTACATAATCAAACCTTAGGAAAAGACTATACCACCAAGGAAACACATGTAGTACCCCCCTCTAACTCAAACTTAGGAAGTAATACACATCAAAAAGGGTACTCACACCATTAAATGAATATCCCTCCTAGATGGTGGTGTATAGCAATTACAAAGTTATATCACCTAGGGAAATACCACCAAGGAAAAGTATATCACACCACATCCAACACCATAGGAAAGAAACATAAAAAATGTGCTAACTCCATCAAATATCAAGTATGTCCCCACCTCGCATTAAACAAATGGGGCCATGTAGAACACCCTCTCCTAGTGACATTAATAATGTAACATCACCATCCAAGATCACTAGGATGCACCAAGAAAAATATGACACATGTAGTAGAAAGCATCCATATATTAAGAGAGTGATTCATCAAGCAAAGGCATGAAAGAAGCACCAAAACACAAGATGACAATCAACCATAGCAATCCATGATAAGTGAATCTCTTCTACCACATATCAAATAATCCAATGACAAGAAGAGAAAAGGATGCATGAAGATGTATACCCCCAAATCCATCCAAATGCTCCAATGGGTACCAGTTGTAAACCCCATCAAATGTGATAAGCATCACAATGTGAAACCTCATACAGTGTGAGGTGTAACATTAGTCTCCAATTAGGAACATGTTCTCTGAAACAGAGTGCACGAGAACCTTAGAAATCTGTAGTTGACCTGTCAAAAAGGATTTCAAGAAGTAAGAGGAAGAAAAAACATGTGTAGGTATGGATAGATACTCACACCCCTAAACGCCACATACTTATTATATGTTTATATTTCAATTATAACTCAAAATTGGATTATAGGGAAAATGGATAAGCCATCAATGCCAAAAATAACATGAAAGCAAACCTAATGCTCATAAATGTTGAGCTTATTCATCCTACCTTACTCTAACCTAGGATGAAACAAGATGCTAAGTGGAACCAAATCATCAATGAAACCATCCAAGCATCTCCTCAAGACCATGAACTCTTCCCTTGTGTTTAGTAATGAACCAAAGCAAGGCTACATTAATAATAAGGCCTATGTATGTTGAAATTTCTATTACAACATGGCTACAAAATGAATTTATGTTATATGCATGGAAACCAAGACAAAAGTATGAAGTGGGCTAACATTTTCTAGCACATGGTAACTCAATCCAATGTTGAAGAGGGATGAAATAGGGTATGGAAAAGGCATAGGGAAGTCATCAACTTGCAAAACATCAACTATGTGCCTCTCCAAAGGAAAAATATGCATGAAAAACATCATTTGCACCCTCAAGCATTGAGGATGTAGGTTGCTTCAACAATAAAATGTCTTCTACCAAGCATGAGAACGAAGTATGAACTAAAATTTCAGATCTAGAAAAAAAAAAATTGTTCACAATTTCATGGCTAGAAATGACTGTCAAAAAATCTACACATAATATCTTGTTGTTCCATACATTTTTGTTAGAATTTTAGGGAAAATAAAAACAGTAATATCCTTTTATTTCTTATCACTACTGTAGATAAAGATCAACACTTAAACAAAAACTTCTAAAGTAGACTAAATATAGAAAACACAAATTTGAACATGCTAAGGAGAACTAATCTTAAACTAGGATTGATCATGAACAAAAGAAAACATTTCTGAATATTATCTTGAGCTAGTAAACATTAGTAAAACAAAATCTAAACTTACCTTAGCAAAAACAATGTATAGAAGTACTTGAAGTGTAGTTTACCTCTTTCTTTATGCTCAGAAAGGTTATGAAGGTCATGGATCAAACCCTCAAGGGTTTGATCTCATCATGATATAAATGGGTAGTCTTTCCAAGAAGATCTTAGGGTAGAAAACCAATCAGCATCAAGTACAGGGCTGAAAAGGAAAAAACCCAATGACAAACAAGGGGGTGAAAGAGACCCCAAACAGCCCAAGAAAACACTGTCAAAAATGAAGGAACTGTCACAAAAAAATGGACATCTCTAAGTAGAAGCCTTAGGGTTGTCTTAACAGGCCCTAGAGGCTGTAAATAATAAGTGACAGCAGACACATTGGAACCACATCAATAGTAGCCAAAGAAAAAGGGTAGCAATATCCTAGGAGGGGCAGAGGCAACCTAGGCTAGGATAGCGGCAGTCTAGGACCTGTGGAGGAGGTCATGACACATATACAGCTAGAGGAGGGTCCACTCCACTCACACACAACAAGAGGGAAAGGTTGTGGCACCAACACCCAGTAAAGGGGAACCATACACAATGAAGCTCCTAGCTAGCTAAAAGAATAAGCCTGAGGTCATACCTCAAATTAGAAAGAGAGGAAACTCCAAGGAGGTTGTAACCCCAAAAATAAACTAAACAAGATAGCCATAGAAAATCAGACCAAGAGTGAGGAAGGATGAGTGGTAGAAGTGGGGTGGTGGCACATGTAGCAGCAAGAGGAGAGGGAAACACCACTTCATAAAACAAAAGGATACCATACATAGGACAACCACACCCTACTCCAGTGCAAGAGGACTCCAAACAACAAAAGATAGAAATCATAAGGAGGTCAAACCCTCAAACAAAAAATAGAAACACTCTTCAAGTAGGCTGCACCAAAATTTCAAAACTGAACAAGAGAAATCGCAGTAAGATCGCATCAAGAGAAGAGTGGGAGAAAGAATTTATAAAGAGAATGAGGGGTGAGGTACTTTTTATAGGTTAGGAAGAGGGTTAGGGTTAATTAAATTAACCCTAGATTTTAGGTTTAATTAAAACTCAATTAAATCAAAATAATAATAATAAAATAATTAATATTTTAATTAATAAAAATATTAATTATAAAGTCAACAAGTCAAAGTGACTAGACCAACACCACAATAACATTAAGAAGGACAAGGCCCAAGAAAGGGGAGGTAACAAGACAAAGTCAAAGGGGTCTTCTTCAATGGCAAGATGTCCACATAAGTCTCATGATAACTTATAAGATTTTATCATCCCAACATAAGTGGAATAATCAATGATGTGGTCATGTCCATATTCTAGTTGCTCCTAGGTCTCATGGACCATCTCAGGAGAGAATAAGAATATCACACATCATCACATCTTGGTATTCAACCAAGAACCACCTGGTCCCAGACCAGGATACCTCAGAACACATATGGGGGCCCTAGAACACGTCTAGGGTCTTTATCCACTAAGGTACAACACCAAGGATCAACCCAAGCGTTTAATAAAGGATTACCTCGAACACATCCAGGGGCCCTAGAACACATCTAGGGACTTATATCATCAACCACCAAGGAACACATCCAAGGATCAATCCAAGCACCAAGAAAGG
This sequence comes from Picea sitchensis, assembly GCA_010110895.2. Classification (NCBI taxonomy): domain Eukaryota; kingdom Viridiplantae; phylum Streptophyta; class Pinopsida; order Pinales; family Pinaceae; genus Picea; species Picea sitchensis. The sequence goes on from SNQJ01S0101208.1 coordinate 24,499, forward strand.
ATTCCCTGGAACACATCTAGGGGCCCTAGAACACATCTAGGGACTTATATCATCAACCACCAAGGAACACATCCAAGGATCAATCCAACCACTGAGAAAGGATTCCTTGGAACACATCCAGGAGCCCTAGAACACATCTAGGGACTTACTACTTGGTCCTTGACCAATAGCCTCGGTAATATACTAGGAACCCTCACTAGAGTCTTTTTTCATGCCTCTAATTGCTTGGTCCCAGACCAAGAACCCAAGGAGTGTACTGGGGGCCCTAGAACTCAGCTAGGGTCTTAGCTATCCTCAATAGAACGGCTCTTGAAGTTGCACTAATTTCAACACTCCCTCTCAGCAAGAGAGGCATTCTCAACAACACCAAGCTTGTCTCGAAAGTACACAAACTTTGTCAATGATAGAGGCTTGGTCAAAATATCTGCAGTTTGTTCCACCGTCAGAACATACTGAATACTGAGAATGTTCTTTTGTACCATGTGTTGAATATAGTGATATCTCATCTCAATTTGTTTCGGTCTGTCATGAAATACCTGAATCTCGGAGATCTTTAAACATCTCTGGTTATCACAGTTAATTACTATGGGTTTTATCTCAGAATTGATCAAATCTGAGAGTGGATTTTTGAACCACACTACTTCTCTACTAGAATCATTGGCAACAATGCATTCTTCCTCTGTTAACTTGGACTATGGGAGCTCTATTCCTGTTGGACCAAGAGATCATGGTTGAACCAAACTAAAACAATAATTGGAAGTACTCTTCCGGTCGATGTACTTCCCATCCAATCTGAATTTGTATAGCTATGAAGCATTACATGTCTACTAGAAGTGTACCTGAGTCCATAGGCTATATTCCCTCAGGCATATCTAAGAATATGCTTAACAACAACCATATGAATATGTTTGAGTTCACACATGTAGGCTGGTTGAGGCATTCAACGTATATGATAATACTAGTCAAATTATGTACTAGATACATGAAGAGACTAATAATATGATGATATGGTATTTATCCTCCAGGAAACTACCCAGGGTTGTAAGCTAAAGTATGCAGTAATGGAGTGAATACTTTTAGGTAGGTGGATCAATGGGATACTAAGATAGCCCAATGGAGAGATTACTTATCAGAAAACTTAATGAACCGATTAACTTTTAGAAACTGTAAATCAGATGCCAAATAAGAGAAAAGGTATGAAGAATGTTGCGTAGACAACCAAATACATTGGAATCCAGGGTTTAAATAACCAAAGTACATAAATAATGCGGGGTCACACTAAACAATAAGAAGTTCCTCCATTCAAATCATGAGCGTAAGCTGAGCTAATTTAAACAGAGTAGAGAATAAAGATGGATGAAAAATCTGATTACAGTAGCAAAAGGAAACTATGATTTTGTATTAAGATAGGTAATCAAAACATAGACTAAATTTCTCAAATCGAACCTCTAGAACTCCAAATGTCTTTGGCTTTATAGCCTCTTACAATGGGTTTTACAGATCCTAAAAATATGGATGCATTTTTTCCTAAAAATAGTAAAGAAAACTAATTTACACAAATGTAGAGATAATTCCTCAAAATGAGGGTGATCTTTATGTGTTGGTCCAATATCTGTTCTAACATTTTGGTGAAGTGATGACTAGCCTTCAAGGCTCCTCCATAAAGATTACAAATTCGAATTTGATGAGATGTTCTATTCATTCCTAATATTTTTGAAGGCAGAATATTAGGAATGAATAGAACTTGACCAAAGACTCCTCTTTTGGCAATGCTTTCCCAAAATAGCCTTTGGATTTGATGGAATAATCCACCACACATCTAGTCCAAAAGGTTTCATTACTTTTGATTCAAAAATTTTGGATAAAAGGCGAAAATAAATAATATTACAGCGTTCTGAGGCTTTCCAATTTGCCTAGCCTATGAAAAAATGCTCCTTAAGTAGGAAAGTCGCCACTTTCAACAACTAACGGGTAAAAGTGCATACAACATTTGTTGAAAGTGGACTGATTTTCAAAATTGAATTTCTCCGGTCATAAAATCCATTTTTCATATATGAATAGTGGGTGACATCTGGAGAATCTCAGATTTCCAATGGAGTTTTCAGATATTAATTTGGAGCTCAGGAAGGGGATTGAAAAAATTCCTATAGTTTAAGTATCATTTTCCATTTACAATTCAAAACCATAAACGGTCCTTTGTGAACAATGTAGATATGGAACCAAATGTTTGATTTGATGTTGCCAACCGGTCTGACCTCTCTGTTAGCATTTGATAATCTTGACTTTCCTCATTGCCTCTTTGTAGAATACCCTCCTTAAAATTTTGTTGAAAGTGGGCACTTTCCGCAGCACACAATGAACCTTTGAAAACAAATTAGGCACGTGGAGAGTAAAAATGACAATTTTGAAAAAGACTTTACAATCAAATTTAAGTCAAACCAAAATCTAAAATTTTGCAGTTACTTTACAATCCAAATTATTTCAAACCAAAATCTAAAATTTTGCAGCCAAAAGACTCAACAATGAATTGAGGAAACCATCAATAGCCATGCTATCCACCGTAAAACCCAACCAAAATGGTGGTGCTATTTTGGGAGTTAACATTTGGCTCCAACTGGGATGGGCATCTCCCTGTGAGGTGACCAAGAACCTAGTAGTTTCAGTAGCCTTTAGCATTGGGCATGGAGTCATTCAGCCTTTTCGGTGGTTAATGAGCACACACACGGGCTCGCCTAAACCACCAAAAAAACATAAACTTACCCAAAAATCGAAAACTGGATGAATCTCGATCATATGCAAGAAAATATCCCTCTGCTCTATTTTGCACTTAAATTTCTTGGCGACTACTCCATAGGAAAACTCCTTTGAAGGAACTTGAATTGTACTGAAGAAAACAGGAAAGCTATCTGCATCCACCAAAGATCTCTTTGCGTTGTCTAATCTGGAAGAAAGAGCTCGTAGTGCACCATCTGCTTCAGCACGAACAACTATATTTTCAAAACCCAAAAGCTTAAGAAGGGATTACACAGGGCCAGTCTCATTCACCCTGTCAATGTAATATTTGTTTCTGCACGTAAAAACTCTGTTCTCAATGTCATATAGGTTATACAGCGAAATCATTAAGAGCAGAGCACCAGTCAGTTGGCTGCCACTAGTTATATGGTTGTACAGATAGTGCAGGCATCCATCATTCTCTGTCTCCAAACCAGCATCCGAGCTGTCAAGATTTAGATGTTCGTTTGTCGCTGTTATATCAAACTTGGAGAAGAACCGCATCTTGATCGACTGGTGTTGCTGGCCGACTAGGGTCTATGGCAGCAACTGATTGGAAATTCTTCACAGAAGCCACAGTTACATGCCTATGAAAATTCAAACACCAACACTGTAGTTGTTCATGCCATCTTGGAACCTTGTTCTTCAAAATGGCTGCCCTGTTTCTTGTGCCTAAAAATCTGGGGGTGATATATGCAAATGAAGAGACACTTCCCTCACAATTTGAGTCAAAGACAAAGTATGATGATTGACTTATGAGTCACCACACTTATATAATGGGATATTAGTTGCCTTTTTTAGACATGCTTTTCAATGATGACTCTGGAATAATATCTGCAGTCTCGACAGAGAAATTGTCTGACAGATCTGGTTCTCTAGTAACCTGGCCTTCAACAATCTTTGTTGTCCCATTAATCACAGAATTTCCCTCTTGTTTTGCCCAAATGTTTCTCTGAACACCGATTATGTCTTCTTTCTTCCCTTCGGCAAGAAAAGATGGCAACAAATGGCATTGGAATTCCTACTCAAAGTTTTTGCTGACATCTCAAATTTTCAACCGTTCTAGCTCTTGATGAGAATTTGAAATCTGATTTTCTGATATCAACCCTTCCCTGTAACATTTGGACTGAGGCAAGGAAAAATCCAGAGAATTTTGTGTATCTGATCTTCCCACCAGATCATTAAGCATTACCTGTTCAGTTTCTCCTCTCCTTGTACAATCACTGACAGCAGGTACGTTCTGCAGCAATTCATCATTCTGCCTYTGAAGAGCTGACATTGTTGAGTTCTCCAATGCATTCAAAATTGGACCTCRAGATGAGTCTTYTGTTTTAACAAATTCAAATAACACAACAAAGGGAAGTGATACATTGGAAAACCCTGACTCATATAATCGGTAGCTAGAGTTAGCATTCTCTTGAATTGTATTTCTCATGAGTGATTGAAATTTGTCTATGAAACTGATCATAAGACCTATTAAAGGTATACATAGTCGACCTGCAATTGTTTTGGATAAACCTGTAGAGCTTGTCAATCAGTAATCATTCAAAAGGACCAGTGCTCTTATTAGTTTTCAATGTGGTTTTTCCTAGCACATACACAACCCTTGTATTCTTTGCCAACTCAAGCTGCTGCAGTTCCTCGTGTCCAGAGTAGTTACTTTATGCCACTGTATTTCTGCTTGCACGCCTTGTTTCCTGATTTGAAAAGGAATAGGTTTCTCTATACTTGAGGTAGTCTTTAATTCTTTCAACGGCCTGGTTGATAAATTCGGACCCTTCTATGCTCGGGACATCTTGGTAACCATATTGGGCTATACACCCTTTGGCTCTAGTCTTCCAACCATGAATCTCTCCTTCAAAGAACTGTCTTGACTGGAATAATTCTTATGGTGACAATGATGAGTACTTCATGCAGAGAACCCACATTCTTTTCATAATGCCCAATAACAGGTGGTAAGCCGTGAATAAGGTCACTACAGAAGAAACAAATTCCTGGTACATGAGAATTCACACTGGAAACCAATCCATGGAAGCCTTCTGTGCTGAGTTTACTAAATATTTATACTCTTTCTGTCTTCCATAGTTCCGCCCCTTGCAGGAGCCACTGCTTCATAACCCTCAGCTTGAACCGGCAGTTGCACGGATGTTTCGTCTGGTGTAGAATTTGGGCCGACATCCATCTCCTCTACTTGACTGACAGAACATGCATGTCTAGGTTCAAGACATCCACCAATGGTCCATTCCAAATATAGGTACAATCACTGACAGCGTTGCAGAAGAAATTAATCAATTAATTGTTGAACCTGTTCTGTCAAACCTTGAACCTCTCCATAACTTTCGTTCATGACTCGATTTGCATGCGGCCTGAGAATGCGTTTCATCTCTTTATTTTGCTGAATAGAATTCCACATGTATCGGGATATGAATTTTATACGTTGATGACTATGATAGAGGAAAATAAATGGCGCTTAGTGTGGGCTTTGCATGTTGAACAGGTTTAAGCTTTGACTCGTGGATTTAAACCTAACAAAACACCATTCTGTCCATCTGGTATGCTCTGTAACATTTGTCGAACACCTGTTGACACCTCCCACACCTTCAAAATTTGACATATGGCGCGATAATTGCTCTCATAATTTCCATACGACACAAAATTGCTCAAAAACACAATCTCGGGGTTACATCCACAATGTCTCGAATATTCATCCTGGCTCTGATCTGCGAATCTCACATTGCCACACGTCCATTGCAGCTTGAGGAAAAACCCCGTGTGTGATGCCCAACGTTTTCATACAAAGATAGACCCTACCTCTTCTTTGCATGGGAGCAAAGAACTCGGCCACAAATTTTCTCCGTGCACAAGCATATCAATATCGAGGTCCTCTTATCATCAGCAGAAACGGGTAGGCCTCATGCACAACAGGTACGATTAGCCAAACTGTTGATTTCCAGTACCACATGAGCATCTCAGCATCAAGTCCTGTCAAAGAAAGAAGACTAGCCACATTGGATCCTGATGATATTTGAAGAAAATGGTAGTCAGAGGGTAGGAACGACCCCTGTAACAGGAAGTATCGAGGGAGTGGTCAGCCATAAAGGCCACTTAAGAGACTGTACACCATATCCTTCTACATGGTTCCCTTTTTTGCTTCCTGCAGTTTCCTTATAAGAGTGATTTCAACATCTTGGCAGGGACATCCTTCTTATTGGATCCTAGAGGAGAAGAATGCAAAGCTTTATGAATATCCATGGCATGTGGAATCCAAGCACTCAAAGTACAGGCAGTCGAATCAGTCACCATAACTTCAAACTGAACTGGATATGGAAGAAAGTTCCTACCAAGCCCATAGTTATTCTTCCGAGTGAAGAGTTACACCAATCACGCGATCGATAGCACTCACCACTATGAGACTTGTCTCACCTGTAGCTTACATGCAGCATGCTCTGCTTATTCAACAAGAACTGAAAACGATCTACATGCTCGTAGGACGAGCTTATTTTTCTTTTTGCCTATTCCTACACTAACACCTTGCACTGCTTCTTAATCACGTAAACTCATGCTTCCAATGAAGCCATGTAAGAAATTTATTTACAGGCAACATGCTAGATATTGACTTGAACAACAATAGAATCCATATCATGCAGAAAAAAGGTTTGAACAGAGGATAAAGATAATCTTCTTCTGGCATAAAATTTTTTAGATCTATACTGCTCATAGACTCTAAAAAGTCAGCAAAAGGATCCTCAAAATCATAACAGAATACCTCATTGATTTGTTGTTGGCTGAGTTCATTGGTCTCTCTGTTGAATGTAGGCTGCGGGATCTCTGCTGGAGAAACATATAAGGTGGACTGTTGATCTGGACCGCTCAGTTCCTCGCCACCA
>SNQJ01S0101209.1:0-12889 GCA_010110895.2 Picea sitchensis
TTGCTTGAAGTGTACAATGCATTGTGTAGCTTCCTCAAGAGTGAGCTTGGCCATCCACAACAAATCAAGAGCTGACTAGGGTTGAACATTGATATTTGGGTTGAATTACTACAATGTGGAACTTGTGGTGGGAACTCATTGATATATAACCCAATCACTATCAAATTCTCAAATCAGGCTTGCATCTTTGTCTCAAAGCTGGGGATGGCCTATGATCTTATTAAAATATAGCAAATTCTCTCATGTGTGGGAGTGATCGAGTATGGGGTGATTTCATCCTACTCGTGAAAAACCCATAGCATGGCCTTACAAGACTTGGAGTTTTGGGCCAATTGCTTGATCATCACAAGGGTAGAAATTCGACTGAGGGGTAACTGAGGAGGCTCTATGTGGGTAAGGGTACTGGTCCTTTTCAACCTTTTCTATGTAGAGAGCAAGTCCTTTCCATTATCTAAGGATTCCCTTGCTAAATATACCATTATTGTGTCCTCCTCTACCTACTCCCCCTCGAACAAGAAGTCATCAATATTTGGGGAACGATGGGTAGGGTTTTTTCCATCACCAAAACACTCTTAATCCCCACTCGCTACACTCTGACCCACCTCTCCTGGTTGTTGCATGTCTTGTGTCTCCGCTTCGTTTTGATTGAACTGTTTCAATTGCTTAGAGGATGAACTTGGTGAGGGGAGGGTGCACAACTATAGCACAAAATATCCACAACTTGGTAGCAATAATTGACTTAGATAGAATGGAGGGGGAAAATTCACTAAGGGGTTGAATAGTATGAGGCTTCTTCTATGGGTTGTTCCCCTGCAAAAATGACTTCATAGAACCCAAACATTGATTGAGATCATGGTTGAAGAAGGTGGAATCATGTGAGATATTGCTAATGAGTATTGATGAGAGAGAACCTTGGGATTCATCCTATTATATGTAGTATCAATAGAAGAAATTTTACCTACAAGATTATTATTGAAGTCAAATCTAGACTCCACTTCTTAACCTTCTCCTTATGAACTATATGTAATGAACTAGTGTTACATCTTGATTGACTGATTGTTTCTGTCATTAATGATTTTATAGGACGTACAAGAAAATAGGTATTTGTCAGATCTATCTTCATTGAGTGAGGGAAGTTCAGGTAGAATGGAGGAAAATGAGACATCTAGTAGGTCTAACAGGCGGATATCAACTAGAGGTGAGAAGATGAGAAGATTTCCATATTTTCATGTGAGTTATGGAAGGAGCTCTTTAGATATGTATATGTTGAAGAATTGGTGTTGATGAATATCACATACATAATTATATTTTGTAATACGGTTTGGCTTTGTAATTGGAATTTAATGTGGGCATACCCTGGGAATTCTAAGAGAACATGGTTTTTTATCATCCACCTTCTTAGTATCACAAAGATGATAAATTATCTTATCCCACGACATTTTAGAAATTGTCCAATTCCCTATTTCACTATGGAACTCATGAAAGTTTGTTCTTATTAAACAAAATTTTAGGAAGTAATTTTTAAATGTATAATATATTTGTTTAAGTGGTATATAACATTGAGTTTGTCCTGGATTGTGACTGGCACCAAGTTTCTAGGAAGAACTCATAGATTGGATAGGGTTTCGATAAATACCATGAGATCCTTGATGAAAAGGAGAAAAACTTTTGCCCATCGAGTTTCCAAAGGACTGAAAAGGGTTTCCCCCTATTGACATCCCTTTCGAAGGAAAATTCCCTTGTGTACGATTCAATTGACTCTGGAAAGGGTTTCCCCGTAATGATTGTTGATGTTTTGGTAGCTGCGAGAGGTATTGACCTCCATGGATAAACCTTTGACTAGAATAGAATATTTTGGAAGCAAGAGAAAACCTAAACACATGTGTGAAAACCCTGGAATACAAGTCGGCTCAACAGAATAAGATATATATATATATCTAGAAAATGACAGGTTGAACTTGTTTGAAGAGACACATGTTCACCTGGCCAGATTAGTATAAATAGGAGGCTCTCTAGCTCATTTGTAAACACACTCAATCATCCAGAAGCAAGGTGCAAGTGTTGAGGCGGAGCTGTAGTAGCTACAGGTGTGTAGTAATTCCCCATTCAGTATTTTGGTACTCTATCTTATGCGCTACCCTGGTTTATATGTTGGTTCTAGTGAGGCTTCTCAAAATCATTTTTTCTGTCAAAGTTTAAGGTGCTTGGGGGTGGCTTTGTTCCTATGGTTGGGTGAAAATGGTGTAGCATTGTCTATGGTGAAACGAGAACAATATTATAACAGGTTATGGACCCACACCACCTTCAAAACAATCTAACCATTGGAAGGTAGATCCGTAGCTCTCTGTCAAGCTCATTGTAGCACAATTGCATTTGCAGCTAGGGTTTATGATCTTGCAACAACAACAAAACCTAACCTGATTGTTCGGGAAATTTAATTAAAGTTGTTTGGAAGAAGAACTGAAGGATTTTAGACTGTCCTATACGTCACTTCATTCCAATGGAAGCACAATCTCAGGTTGAGTAAGAGGCCTAAAGCTGTACTTTGGTACCAAGTGGCTCTTTATCTTTAAGAGCATGACCATGTTGTGGTTTTGATGAATCAAATTTTGGAATTAACAGAGATTTTATGTTTACCTAACCCTGATTCGATTATGTAATCGTGTGAGAGGTATTAAATTTAGGTTTTTTGTAATGAATGGAAGCACAAAGCAACAACGATATGCTGGTGGTCGTGTCGGTGAGCGAGGTGTATAGTGGTCTGGTGGAGAAGGTCGACAAGAAATTCGCTTGTGTTATGGATTTTCTAGCCTACGACCGAAGCATGTACGACTCTTATTTCCATGAGGTCTTCAAGGTTTACATTAAATTGTGTAAGTTTCAGCAGGAGAATAGGAAAAAATTGGTGGAGGTGGGGCTCAAGTGCTGGGAGATCGGTGAAATTGCGTCCTGGGTCGTGCAACTTTATTACAGCTAGTACTAGAGGATGAGCAAGGCGATTTATCTGTCGAAGTATTATTTCTTCTACGAGGCGATCTTGAGCCGCGATTTTTTCAAGGAGAGCAGCCAGGAACTTGGATTGGCTAACAAGAATCTCTACTGTTATACCTGCTTCATTCTCATTTGCCTCTTGCTTAATTGCAGGGAGATGGTCCAACATCTTCTTAACCAGTTTCAGATGCTTGTCGATGAATATCGCCAGAATTTTCAAGATACTAGTGCTAAATAATGGAAGCGAATAGTACAAGAAATTGTTCGTTTTGTGAAAGCAGATACTACATTCTAGAACAATAGGCCTTTACGAATGCTCTAGTGTTTAGAGTGGGATCCAAGTGGGATATTCTACTATCCATGAACATCAGACTCAGGAATGAATGGATCATTCATTGGACAAGGTGGTTCAAGCCGCATGAACCCTATGGATGATATAACTAATCCAACTTTACCCCTAAATCCACTCAAAGCTATCCTATATCGGCCCACCTCTATGCATTTTTCTAGCTGTTATCCTATGTATTCCAAGAAGGTTACCACAGAAAGAAAGACTTGAAAGGAATCAAAGGGATTCAAACTTCAAAGGGAGTCAGTGATTAGGAAGAAGCAAGGTTTCGTGACACTTTGCAGGGTGCATATGCACATGCAACAGATGAAAACATGGTTCGAGGATTCTCTCAGTTAGAGGGAGTTGATGGAAAAATTCGAAAAGAAGGATCTTGTAGGCCTTGGTGCCGAGTTGTAGGCCTTGTGTTGAGTTGTAGGCTTCATGCTGAGTTGTAGTCTTCATGCCAAGTTGTAGGCCTTGTGTCGAGTTGTAGGCTTCATGTCTAGTTGTAGGCTTCATGTTGAGTTGTAGGCTTCATGCCAAGTTGTAGGCCTTGTGCTAAGTTGTAGGCCTCTCTAAGTGGTTGGAGTGGTTACAAATAGTTGTAAACAGGAAATAAGGGGTCAGGAATTGGGGGAACCCATAAACCCCGTACAAAAATACATAAAATATTATTATTATTAAGCCAAATTAAGGTGTACGTGCCCTACAATGGAGCAACATGTGTATGTATGTGATTTGCATAACTAGTAGGGCACGTATATGTTAAAAGATTAAGTTTTTTGATGAATTAAGAGGAGGAAAAAGGGGATTAAGGTCTGCAAGTGGGAAAGGGAAGGGCTAAGATGGCACCAATGCATATGTGGTGGCAATTGTTGCTATAACAATTATGCAATTCACAACGATAATGAAAGAGGCCTCTCCATTATGTCTTTCTTTTTAGAATATTTAGCTCAAGAATGTAAATCTCGCACATTGTTTCAATGTTCTCCCCTCTTACGGTGAAGTTCTCTCATTCCTGTCATGTTATTTTTTATTCCTTTCATGATTTTTTAGAAGTTTGTCATTTCTATCATGGGAGTTTCTCCATGTTCATGTCCATTTCAAATTCATGATTGAACCGACCCTTTGATTTATTCCCTTCAATTTGAGATGGCCCTTTCTTCCCTATAAAACAATGAATAAAGAAACATGCTCTACCGAACTGAGCGATGGAAAGGAACAATTCTGAAACCACCCTTACCCTAGTTGCATATAGGTAGTTCTTTATTGATAACACTTTTTGTTTAGGTGTTTCCCTACCCTAGAGTATTCTATTTTGAGACTCATGAAAATGAATGCCAATTCAACAGTCCTGAAACAACTCCAGTTGGAGGTAAATCCCACCATGAGAAGAGTGTTTTTTGGCACTCCGATATCTCTCCTTCAGGGTTCTGAAGACTTTCCACCAAATCTAGTCCTAGTATAATTTGGTTATGGTCATCTCTAAAATAAGAAGGGGAGTCTTGTTTGCAAGTGAAGGACTCAGTAAGAACTAAACTTAGCAACCTTTTTCAAATTCTATATCAATCGAATTTTCACAGATTCCATTCATGAGAAACCAGAACAAAGACACTTGACCATTCACTAGGGAAAAGCGTCTCTTTTGCATTAGGTAGGGGGCTCAATATGTAAGGGAAAAACGTCTCCTTTGCGCTAGGCAAGGGGATCAGTACACAAGGGCGGGCTTGGAGTGCACAAAGAAATCCTAAAAAATGGAGTAGATTGGAGACAATAGAGGGTTCCATCTCAAAAAGTCTGAAAGGCATTATTTCTAAAGATACAAAGGCAAACAAGGTCCTGTTGGCAGCCAACTCATTTTTTTTTCCTATCGTCTATTAAGCTGCCTACACTAATGTTTTACAAACATCATTTTTTTTCGTCGCAATTTTTCAATAAATGACATTTTTATTTATTGAGACATTTGCACATTTGTCTTCGTTAAGTTTTCACGACTATGAGCATGAAAACTTCTCCTTTCGAATTCGCATTAAAATCGTTATTTGAACTGTCATTATCTTTTTTTCGATATGCCTATTGCGCTCACGTCTTATTTATCACCATACAACTGGAAAGATCTTTTAATCAATTCTCATACTTCGATTAATTGTATAACTTGGTTTTATTGAGTTTGTAAGGCATTTAGCATTTGAATTTGCACTTTATATGACTTGCCTGATCATTGATTCTATGAAAATGCATAAGGGTTATGATTAATTTTTTTATGTATATGTCCTTTGATATAATCCTTATGTTAATCTTTTGGCTTGTCGACTATATGAATATTGTTTGGCACCTTGGTTAAACTATTGATATCGGTTGATACATTGGCACATAGTTGAGTTTAGTATGCATTTCAATTTGACTGTTGGTGGATTGAAAAAACCTTGGTATAACGTTGATTGCACATGCACTTAACATTGTTCATTAGTCAGTCAAGTGATATGACTGTTCACTATGCTATAATGGGTTGAATTACTATGTAAATCGGTGGTTGTACTTTGACCATAATTGTTTTGCATGGAGGTGAATAACTCCACCACCTTCTCATGCTTGCATTTATGCCTATCCCTTTTGCTCGTTCGTTGTTGTTAGCTCGGGTAGCTCTGCTCTTGTGTGTGTTGGTGAAACCAAACCCTTCCCTTACCATGTGTTTGGCTCCATGGAACCAGTCGTGCGAGTCAAGCCCAATGGCAATCAAGCCCTGTTACTGTTTGATAATGCCCACCGAGATTTGGAGGACAGTGGATGGCTTACCTTCGTGAAACGATTTGAGGGTTTTAACCTTTGTGTAGCACGATAGTTTTCCATGACTTTCAATGGCTATCGAGCCAAGGTGGGCGATATACAGTTAGAGACCGATGAACAGTTTATCAGCTTAGCTACGGGGTTACCTACCTCGGGACAGCGTTGGTTTAAGAATTGCAAGGTCGAGGAAGTGCCATGGACATTGTTGTTTCAATCACGCAAAGTCACCTCTTGTGACAGAGGTATGCCCATATCTATGCTCAAACCATGATGGCATGACTTAATAATGCTAGTCAAGCAGTTCATGACCTGTGAAGGTCGATATGGACTTGTGTTCCTCTACCACCTGCGTTTGCTGATGATTTTTATAGGGTATCCTCTAAACATGCCTTTCTACTTTCATCGTAGCCTGTATAAGATGTCGAAAAGATATAAAAGGCAGCAGGATGACAGCAGCCTGTTCCACCATGGGCTTATTAATCTCATCGTTGTTTATTATTTGAGTTTGCATGGTGATAGTTGGAAGGCTTTCATCACCCGTAATGGATTTGAAGACACCGACCCTGTATAGGTTGATAAACCTATGGTAATTGAAACCAAGGCCGAACCGCCTGTACCCTTACACCTCCTACTACCTAAACCCTTGGTTGACCCTCCTGTTGNTTACCCGACACTGTAACTAAGAGTGCAGAAGCTATTAAAAAATACTATGAGCAAAAATCCCAAGGAAAACCTTACTGCTAATGCCAAAGGGAAAAGGAATGCCCGGCTCATTTCGAGAAGGGAAAGAAACAAACCAAAACCCTCTACCGAGTCTAACCCTATCATCCTAAGTGAGGATTTTGATTCTGATATTGAGCTTTTTCTGGCCAATGAATACCCCTACTTGGAAGGTTTGTGTGCCGAACCCCCTTATGATTTTGTATCAAACATTCCCCCTTGCCTAAAGAACGACCCTGACTACCCGGGTATTAAACTACCTCGTGAAACCCTCAGTCATTTGCCCAAACCATCGAAACCCACACAGTCACCCTGTGACCAATGCAATTCATGGTTAGAACGATATTATATTGATGTTCTGATACTCCAATCGAAGATTCAATCACTGGAAGATCAAATTGCAGTGCTAACCAGTCAAAAAGCCAAGCCCCAAACAACAGATAAAAAGAAAAAGACAACCGGCTCCATCCTGTTCAAAAATGTGGAATCAACCACGGTTGTTGTAAATTCCAAACTGGCATAATCAAGCAGCCTCGTCGCTACACAGGTATGGTTTTGACATCGTTTTGTTTTGTAAATAATCTAGTTTGATGTAATGATTTGAATTCAGTTTTTAAATAGCTATGTTTACATCTTGAGTGGCTCTGTTATAATTGTGTGCATTCTATATATAGTTTTGTTTTGAAATCTTGATTCGATATACGATCTGATCATTCCCAGTATAGCAATCAATAGATTTGGATTGGATTTGAGTGGGCCTCGTTTGAATTTGATTGATTGGTTTGCCTTATTAATAGTGTGTCTTCGACTGGATTGGTTTGTATCCGATTTGAAAAGAAGATTTTTCATACTCAGTTTAGAACACAATCATGTTCGGATTTGATTTTGTTATGATCTATATGCTATGGTTGGTAAACGATTTGATTGAGTTTGGTTGTTACGATATGCTCTTTTCAAAATTGAGATATTGCTCTGTTCGATTTTAATTTGGGAAACGCACTACTCTGTTTTTATAAAAACAATATGTTCATCTAAGTCTGTGCAGGTGTGCATGAATCATGGAATGGATTCGATTCGTGACAACTATGCTAAACCCCAGCTAATTGATTCGTTTGATTGGAACAATTTCATTTTGATCAAAGTCGATCAACCCTGTTTGCCCAAATTGGCCATAACAAATTATGAATTCTATTGCCAATCAATCAAGCCTGTTATGATCTTATTTTAAATTGATTTTCACGCCAAGTTTAAATTGATCTATTTGTGGCATGAACCGTTTGTTCTGTCAACTCAGTCATAACGATTGGAATGATCTTGTCGATGTCATGTTCCCTGTTGACAAGGCAGCATAATAGTTGCTTGCCATTTGTTTTTATTATAATCGTTTCAGTTGATATCAAAATGATTTCACAACTATTGATTTCATTTGGTTATGAAACGAATTGATTGACTGTGTTATTTTTACCAAATCCAGTTTCGATTCGTTTGAATGTAATCGATCTTGCTTACCCCAGTTTGCAAAAATGAATGATCAGATATTTCGTACGCATTCTGTTACACATTGTTACGTTTTTGTGTGTTGTGTCAACACAGCCATAACGAATTGCAAACGATCATGTTCGATTCGATCAATATTCTATTGGTAAAACAACATAACAAACACATAAGATTGGTTTTTATTGATTGCATTGGATATCAAATGGTTTCTCGACTGATTGATTATGATTCTTTTAGACCCGATTACATGGTGATTAGACAAACAAAGTTGAATGATTTTATGATTCTGTTTTGATTTCAAATGGTTTATCAAGTTCCAATTGAATAAATCATTTTCGAATGGCTATTGGATGATAATTGAATTAAATCTCCTTAAAATATTTTTAATTAATTTCAATTCTGATTCTGTATCTTTATTTAGACTAGCTACAGAATCACAGGATTTTGTAGCTAGTCTAAAGAATTAAATTTTCTATCATTTATTAATAAAAGATCCTTCTAATTTTTTCATTTTTGGTCCTTTTCAGGTGAATTCGAATTGCATGGGATTTGATGGAAAGTTTAGAGGATATTTGGATGTTTTAGTTTTATTTTAGTTTCCTAGTTTAGACAACTTTGGGATATCTTCCCAGATTTATGTAAACAGTTTTATAACTTCCACAAGGAGGTTTTACCCTGTGGAAAACCTTTAAATACTTATTATTTTTTGTAATAAGGAGCATCCTCATTCATGGGATAACAAGGATATGGAATTTTAATACAAACTGAGACAGAAGTTGATGTTCTGCTACAGCTTTAGCTTTTCATAATATCAATCTTTTGTTTCATGTTTATGTTTATCAGTTTGCATTTGATTAGTGACTACTTTAGCTATCATGGTATTTTGCAAAATGATATTAATTAATTAATGTTTCATCCATATCTGATTTCTTCCAGTATTTAAAAACATAGCAATTACTTGATTCAGTTTATGAATGACAGATTTCTCTTCTTCATCAATTGAATTATTCTGTATAAGTCTTTGCATAACAGGTTTACCTAATTGTTGAGATTTATAAATCATATAATTGTTATGATTTTTTATGTCTTGTTTTTCCTGTAAACAAACTCAAAGAGCATTGTAGCTATCGTTTACGAGAAGCTTCTGGATTATTCGGTGCGAGTTTCCTTCCTCCGATCTGCTAGTACGGTCATCATACATAGGACAAATATGGAGCGTTTATCCAGGTTAGATTGCGATTATTTTCGTTAATTTGATTAGATGTATTTGTAGTTTAGATTAGTAATTTAGCTTAGTTAGTTTTCTGTTTTATTTCTTGTTTATAAAATTATAAAATCAACAAAAAATACCTTTCTCTGTCTTAGGGCAGATTGCAAATGAATTTTTTCAGGTTTTACTTAAATCTGTAAATTGTAGACATTATACATTTTGTAAATAAGTTATATTTCAGATAGTAGTTAGTATAGTATTAGTTATTAGTTTGCATATATAGAGATAGTAGATTAGTTTGTTTGTTTAATAGTTAGTTGTAATTAGGTTATTTTATTAGTTAGTTTTGTTTATTATTAGTTAGTTTAGTTTGTTTTATTTAGTTTTAGTTAGATTAGTTAGTTTAGATTAGTTTTTTTTTTTTTTCTTAGGACATTAGATCGGCTAACGGAGCCGCTAAACCCGTCAGGGTGGTTCATTCCAAATGGCTTGGGTTATTAGACAATCACGGACCTGTTCCACTCTTCCAGTTGACGGACGGTCGATTTCGCCCGTCAACAAATGGCGCTAGAAGGAGGGCTTGAACTTAATTAATGGCACGAGGCATTCACAAGACTCCTCCCCCCCCTAATCGCTCACCTATAGTGACTAGAATCCATTCACACGATAATATTCCCCTTCAAACAGCAACTACTTCAATCGATGATCCACAGATCACAGTTGAGCCAGCAACCCCTAATCCTACAGGTGGTGACATACAAGAGATTGTCCGTCAATCTCTTATTAAAAAACATAGTGCCTTAGCTCGTCTTAGGAAACCAAACCGTCCATGGGGTCAACCTTTAGACTTCTCTGATATCATAGAAAAATTAGGAGATACTAACCTCGCTGTGAATCCTACAGATCCAATTTTAAATCCTGCTGCAGGAGGATCTGGGATACCTCCTTCACCACCTCCCTCATCTCCTTCCTCTTCTCGAGAAGATTCCTCGTCAGATGAAGGAAATTCACCTTATCAGCCTTCCACACCCACTACCCCAATGGAAAATTAGAACAACCCTGCTAGACCCTGGCTTGATCATGATGTTGTAGTTGTACCTAGAGCCCAGCACCCTTTACCTAAACACCCGGAGAAATGGCTTCCCAAGTTTGATCCCGACTCAAAACAGATCGTTGAAGATCATATCAAAAAATTTATGCTAGCCATCAGACTCTGTAATGTTGAACATGAAGACGTTGTCTGTAGGTTGTTCCCTTATACTTTTGAGGGTAATGCATCCACATGGTACTTTGCCCAGCAACCCCATACCATCGTGTCTTGGGAAAAGTTTGAGTCATGCTTTTTGGAAAAGTTCGGAGATGGTAAGCCTCTGGAAGTCTTAGTCATGGATCTTTCTAGCTTAAGAATGAACCCAAAAGAAAAATTTAAAGACTTTAATCAAAGATTCTTAACACTTAAAAACTGAATCCCTGCAGATTCTATGCCTGCTGAGAGTCTTATAATACCTTACTACACTAAAGATTTACATCAAAATATAGCTATTTGGGTTAAATGATCTAAGAAAGCCACGTTGTTAGAGGCCTTCGAGGAGGCCAGTCAGATTGAAAAATACATACTTACTCTTAAGGACTCTTCTAGCAACAAAACTGAAACTAGTTCTTCTTCCAAAAAGAAGATTGAAATTCTCCCCAGACCTACTCAAAGTAAAACACAACCTGAAAACTCTGATTTGGAAAACTTAACTAAAGTTGTTCAAAAACTGTCGAATCAAGTTATAGACTTAAAAAGGTCGACTGAAGAAGCTTCCTCGAATAAAGGACCCTACAAACCCCCTTTCTGAAAGCCTTTTCCTACCAACCGACCTAATCCAAACCCCGAAATCTTAAATCTAGAAAGTTTTCAATGTGCCCTTCAAACAATTCTAGAAGCCCAAGATAACTTGATACCCCCTGAAATCCCTCAGGAGGTAGTTGAACAAGAAACAGTTCAAGAAGAAGAGTCTTCTCCAAACATATTTGGACACTTCTCGGATAGCATCTTTCAAGCTAACTTCGAGACTGTGCACCCTTATAATACCAGGAGTAAGACAGCAAACAAACCTTCTACAGAAAACACTACAACTTTGCCTCCAAAGCCATCTAAATCAGTTGAGACTAAACAGAGTAATGTGAACCCCAACTTAGATTATGATGTTGTCGAAGATCTTAAAAAGTTAAGGGCTAACATTTCGATTTATGAGTTATTGAAGTTTCCATTTTTGTTACAAAAAATGTTGCAAAATATTTCAGAGAACAACAAGAATGGTAATTCAATTGGTAACAAGGTTGTGCAAAGCAAAGTTCCGCAGAAGACTTCCACTAAAAATAATCATGATCATCAAGATAAAGGAAGCCTTCATGTAATCCCTATAAATAATGTAAATAATGTAAATGATGTAAATGATGTAAATAATGTAAATAATTCAGATAAAGTAGCCTTAGAAATTGCGAGTAAGAAGCCACAAGCTATTATTTCTAGAACTCGCAAGAATGTACCTCCATTTCTTTTAACTTTCGAGATTTTCAATAGAAATGTGCATAATTGTATGGTGGACTCAGGAGCATCATCCAATGTGATTCCTTGGTCTGTCTGCCAAAAGATTAACGCCGAAGTAGAACCATCTATTTTAAAAATCATACAACTTGATCGGACAAATGTTAAAGTTATAGGCGAACTAAAAAATGTATTGATTAGATTATCGTCTAACCCCAAGGTTCATCAGGCTATTGATATAATTGTTGTGGATATTCCAGAAGTGTATGGTATGTTTTTAAGCAGGGATTGGTCGGAGAAGCTACATGGTTACTTTGTGACAGACTGGTCTCACCTATGGCTTTCAGAGAACGGTAATCCTAACAAGATCAGAGTGAATCGTGAGTGCTACCTTAAGTTCACGGTCACAGATTTGAACGATCCCAACGAACCATATACACCTTCTACTGATTCACCCAAAGTCCAAGGGATGGACACCTTCTTCGGCAATTTCATGGCCAAGGCTTCACCTATCATCAATCCGGAACAGCAGTCCGAGATCGTAGCGTATATGCAACCAAGAGCTTCTATGCAACAGTCCCATGTGCCCGATGGAAATCAAATTTGGTCTCTATATTTCGACGGTTCTAAGTCTAAAGAAGGAGTTGGTGCAGGCTGCATCATTATCGATCCAGCAGGTAACAAGACATTAATGGCTTGTAGACTAGAATTTGAATGTACTAACAATACTGCAGAATATGGGGCTTTACTACAAGGTCTCAGAAAAGCCCTGGATATGAACATTCAAAACCTGGTTGTATTTGGTGACTCTAAAATAGTG
>SNQJ01S0101209.1:12939-30760 GCA_010110895.2 Picea sitchensis
TATTTGGCGACTCTGAAATAGTGGTTAGACAGGTAAGAGATTCTATACACTGTCTTTCCCCGCATCTCAAAATTTACCAGTCTGAGGTATGGAGTTTAATGAATAAATTTTCTTCTTTCAGTATAAATTCCATTCCTAGATTAAATAATGATGAAGCAGATCTATTAGCTAATGTAGCCTCTAAACTTCTTCCTGCAGAAGGCTTGTCCCCAGACGCATTCTCCGTCAAGCTATTGTTTCGACCATCCGTTCCTGAAAATATCACAAACTGGAGAGTATTTGACGACGATCAGCAGATCATTAACTTTCTGCACATGGGAGAAACCTTTCAAGGCGCGGTGATAGATGAACGTACGCACGATGACAATTTGCACGATTTTACGGTAATATCTGATCCGAAATCTCCTGAAGCACTATCGGACATGGTAAATTCCATACCCAAATCCATAGTTAGATTAGAGAAGTTGTATGATTTTGAAGATAAATTTAAAAATACGGTCAATTGTAAAACCAATAGTTCCTCGTTGTCTTATGAAAAAGTGAACTTAAGAACTAGTGAAAATCCTCAGTACATTAACCTAGGCTTCGGATGTTCTAGACAAGAAAAAGCTGCATTTGTTAAATTATTTAAAGAATTTAAGGATGTCTTTGCATGGATGTATGATGATTAAAACCTTCGATCCTAATATCATACAACATGTCATCCCGATGAAGCCCCAAACCTTACCTTTCCAACAAAAACTGAGGAAGATGCACCCTAAACTAGAACCAACCATTCAAAAAGAATTGAATAAACTCCTAAGTGCTAAAATAATTTTTCCTGTTAGGCACACTCAATGGGTATCCAACCTTGTCCCAGCTCGGAAGAAAAACGGGGAAATCCGACTCTGCGTCGATTTTCGGAACCTCAATAGAGCATCTGACAAAGACAACTATCTTGTCCCACCCATGGAACAAATCCTTCAATAGGTATCTGGTTTCGAGAGGCTATCCATGTTGGATGGTTTCTCTGGATACAACCAAGTCCTGATGTCTCCATCAGACCAACTCAAAACTACCTTCCGTACCTCGTGGGGAACTTATTCTTATCGTAAAATTCCCTTTGGATTGATTAATGTTGGTGCTACCTTTCAGAGAGCAATGAACATTGCTTTTTGAGGCTTAATCAATCACTCCATCATAGTTTACTTAGATGATGTGACCGTTTATTCTAAAAACAAAGACGATCATATAGCTCACTTACGAGCCACTCTGCTACGATGTCATAAATACGGCATCTCCTTGAACCCCAAAAAGTCCATCTTTGCAGTAGAATAGGGTAAACTCTTAGGTTTCATTGTGTCTAGTGAAGGAATGATTATTGACCCTGAGAGGACTCAAGTTATCGCTAAACTTCCCCCTCCTACATCCAAAAAATCCATGCAGTCTTTCTTAGGCCAGATTAACTTCGTGAGAAGATTTGTCCCCAACTTCTCCAAAATGGTTAGGCCTTTACATAATTTGATCAAGAAAGACACCCAATATCACTGGGGACCCACAAAAAATCAAGCTTTCATTGCCATAAAGAAGGCCATAATAGACGCTACATCTCTCATGAGCCCTAACTTCTCTCAAGATTTCACACTCTATACTTTTGCCTCTGACCGTTCCTATGCCGCCGTCCTAACTCAGAAGAATTTTGAGAACAACGAAGTACCCATAGACTTTATGAGCTCCGCTTTCAAAGGTGATAAACTTAACTATCTAGCGGTTGATCGGCAAGCCTACGCTGTTTTCAAAGCAGTTAAGCATTTCTGGTCCTATCTTTTGAAGTCAAGGACGAAAGTCATTGTCCCCTACCCTGTCGTAAGGAACTTGTTAGTGCAGAAGGAGTTAGGAGAGAAGAGAGCTAACTAGGTCACCTCCTTGCAGGAGTATGACTTAGAAATCACCCCAGCTCAGATTGTGAGAGGCCAAGGGTTGTGTAAGTTACTTGTTGATTCGAAAACAGGACAGCAAGAAGATAGTGATACGTCAAAACTAGGACAAAGCGATCAAAGTTTGATATGTTGTGCACAAAACCTCGTTAGTCCCTGGTACGACGATATTAGATTTTGTTTTGAACATGGGTCAGCACCTCGTCACCTTGATCCCACCAAGAGAAGAGCGTTGAGGCTAAAATTTGCCTCCTTTCATTTGGTTAATGGTGTATTGTTTCGTCAGAATTTTGACGGCGTACTGATGTGTTGTCTCGAGAAAGACGAAGCAGAAAAATTATTGCTCGAGTTGCATGCAGGAGAAGTTGGTGGTCACTTCGGTGGTGACACCACTGCTCATAAGGTTTTAAGAGCTGGTTACTACTGGCCCACGCTTTTTAGGGACGCCCATGCCTTGTGTCGTAAATGTATCATCTGTCAGAAAGCATCAGGGCGGTTACAAAAACCAGCCTTTCCCTTGCAACCCGTTTCAGTAGATTCTCCTTTACAACAATGGGGCCTTGATACCATAGGTCTAGTTAACCCTCCGTCCTTGCAACAACACAAGTATATTGTGACAGCCACAGATTAATTTACTCGATGGTATGAAGCTGTCGCGCTAAGAACTGTTAACACCAGTCAGGTAATCGCTTTTCTAAACTTGAATATTATCACTCGTTTCCACATCCCTGATTGTCTAGTCTTTGACAACGCTTCATACTTTTCTTCTCTTGAGATGAGCGAGTTCTCTTTGGAGAAAGGGATAAATATGAAGTATTCTGCTAGTTACTACCCCCAGGGAAATGGATTAGCAGAATCAACAAACAAGAACTTGATTAAAATTATCAAAAGAACGGTGGCTGAAAATCACAAGAATTGGCACAATGCACTGCTGAACGCACTGTGGGATGATAGGGTAACGCCCAAAGATGCTATAGGTAACTCCCTTTTTTTTCTCGTTTATGGCAGAGAAGCAATTCTGCCACCTCACATTCTTCTTCCTTCGCTTCAGTTGTCACAAAAAGTCCAAGAAGAAGATTGTCCCCCTTTAGAAAGCCGAATTAACGCTTTGATGAAGCTGGAAGAAGTAAGAGCCCAAGATAAGCGTAAGTTAGATCAACATCAACAATTGTTTAAAATCTGGTTCGATTCTAATTCTACTTCTGATAGGAATTTTGAAGTAGGCGATCTCGTATTAAAATGGGACAAACCACACGAAGGAAAGGGTGAGCACACAAAATTTCAAAACTTATAGCTTGGGCCATTTTTAATTGCTGAAAAGTTGGGTCCTAGTTCCTTTCGATTGCAGAATCTTGAAGGGCAACCTGACACCTACCCGGTGAATGGCCAAGCCCTGAAAAGATACTTTGCTTGATAACTACCCTTGTATATTATGTATATATTTTTTCTTCTGTTTGCTTTTTCGTTTGCTTTTTGTTTTTTGATTTTGATTTGAATTTATCAGTTTGTGTTTTTGGACATACACATACCTCTACATTGAGCTATTCAGACAAAGATGATAGAAAATTTCTTCGCTGAAATAACTTCTAAAAATTTGTACAAACATCAATGATATATTGCTGAAATTGATATTTGTGTTGGAAAATTTTGTTGTTTGAAAGAAGTTTACTGATTCCAATCTCTAAGCAAAGTTTGTCATGATCATCTATTATCTTTTTACGCTGTCCCTTTTCCGTAAAGGAATGACTTAGGGGATGTCTCCCTGTCTTAGGAAGTTGTTTTGTAAATAAAACATCTCTGGATCTAAATAAAGGACAGTTCTAAAAAAAAAAATTGATGAGGTCTAAAAATATGTTAAAATATCAAGATTTTCAGCGTCACCCCACTCAAATATATATCTATGAAAAACAAAACAAAATTTATGAATAAGAGTTGTGGGAAGTGTTTGTAAACCCGCCGGGATACTGAACAGGTCTGTTGGCAGCGGGTAAATGCATGCATGGGGTCAAGATAACTTCACCGAGGTACTGAACAGGCCCGCTGGCAGCAAAGCAATGTCGGGTATACGAAAATCTGAAAAAAAGAAACCTCTTTAATGTCCTTTATTCTGACCTAGAACTTCTTGGCAGGATACAAATGTCAGAGTGGGTTAAATGGAAACCCTGTCGAGGCTATGGATGCCTGCTGGCAGCAGTGTCTATGCCAACAGTATTGGAGATTTTATCTTTAATATCGTGACTTTCTGGTCTTAAGTTTGTTATCAGTTTTCATCTTATAAAACACCGCTGGAAAAGATGGTTAATAATGATGTTTATACAATTTTCTGGTTGTTATTTTTGAGTTCAAATTTTCTTTGTTGTCCTAATCTGAATTTGTTTCTTTTGACAGAGATAACTACTTCTACTAGTGTGTCGCCATTGTTGGCAACCAACTCATTTTTTTTTTCTATCATCTATTAAGCTGCCTACACTAATGTTTTACAAACATCATTTTTTTTCGTCGCAATTTTTCAATAAACGACATTTTTATTTAT
This sequence comes from Picea sitchensis, assembly GCA_010110895.2. Lineage (NCBI taxonomy): Eukaryota > Viridiplantae > Streptophyta > Pinopsida > Pinales > Pinaceae > Picea > Picea sitchensis. The sequence goes on from SNQJ01S0101209.1 coordinate 17,389, forward strand.
TACGACATTTGCACATTTGTCTTCGTTAAGTTTTCACGACTATGAGCGTGAAAACTTCTCCTTTCGAAGTCGCATTAAAATCGTTATTTGAACTATCATTATCTTTTTGTCGATATGCCTATTGTGCTCACCTCTTATTTATCACCATACAACTGGCAAGATCTTTTAATCAGTTCTCATACTTCGATTAATTGTATAACTTGGTTGTATTGAGTTTGTAAGGCATTTAGCATTTGAATTTGCACTTTATATGACTTTCCTGATCATTGATTCTATGAAAATGCATAAGGGTTATGATTAATTTTTTTATGTATATGTCCTTTGATATAATCCTTATGTTAATCTTTTGGCTTGTCGACTATATGAATATCGTTTGGCACCTTGGTTAAACTATTGATATCGGTTGATACATTGGCACATAGTTGAGTTTAGTATGCATTTCAATTTGACTATTGGTGGATTAAAAAAACCTTGGTATAACGTTGATTGCACATGCACTTAACATTGTTCATTAGTCGGTCAAGTGATATGACTGTTCACTATGCTATAATGGGTTGAATTACTATGTAAATCGGTGGTTGTACTTTGACCATAATTATTTTGCTTGGCGGTGAATAACTCCACCACCTTCGCATGCTTACATTTATGGCTATCCCTTTTGCTCGTTCGTTGCTGTTACCTCGGGTAGCTCTTCTCCTGTGTGTGTTGGTGAATCCAAACCCTTCCCTTACCATGTGTTCGGCTCCATGGCACCAGTCGTGCGAGTCGAGCCCAATGGCAATCAAGCCCTATTAATGTTTGATAATGCCCGCCGAGATTTGGAGGACAGTGGATGGCTTACCTTCGTGAAACGATTTGAGGGTTTTAACCTTTGTGTAGCACGACAGTTTTCCATGACTTTCGATGGTTGTCGAGCCATGGTGGGTGATATACAGTTAGAGACCGATGAACAGTTTATCAGCTCAGCTACGGGGTTACCTACCTCAGGACAGCGTTGGTTTAAGAATTGCAAGGTCGAGGAAGTTCCATGGACATTGTTGTTTCAATCACGCAAAGTCACCTCTTGTGACAGAGGTATGCCCATATTTATGCTCAAACCATGATGGCATGACTTATTAATGCTATTCAAGCAGTTTGTGACCTGCGAAGCTCGATACGGACTTGTGTTCCTCTACCACCTGCGTTTGCTGATGATTTTTATAGGGTATCCTCTAAACATGCCTTTCTACTTTCATCGTAGCCTGTATAAGATGTCGAAAAGATATAAAAGGTAGCAGGCTAACAGCAGCCTGTTCCACCATGGGCTTATTAAGCTCATTTGCATGGTGATAGTTGGAAGGATTTCGTTGCCCGTAATGGATTTGAAGACATCGACCCTGTACAGGTTGATAAACCTGTGGTAATTGAAACCAAGGCCAAACCGCCTATACCCTTACACCTCCTACTGCCTAAACCCTCGACTGACCCTCCTGTTGACTTACCTGACACTGTAAATAGGAGTGCAGAAGCTATTAAAAAATCCTATGAGCAAAAAGCCTTAGGAAAACCTTATTGCTAATACCAAAGGGAAAAGGAATGCCCGGCTCATTTCGAGAATGGCCAGAAAAAAACCAAAACCCTCTTCCGAGTCTAACCCTATCATCCTAAGTGAGGATTCTGATTCTGATATTGAGCGTTTTCTGGCCAGCGAATACCCTTACTCGCAAGGTTTGTGTGCCGAACCCCCTTATGATTTTGTATAAAACCTTCCCCCCTGCCTAAAGAATGACCCTGACTACCCGGGTATTAAATTGCCTCGTGAAACCCTCAGTCATTTTCCCAAACCCTCGAAACCCACACAGTCACCTTGTGACCAATGCAATTCATGGTTAGAACGATATTATATTGATGTTCCGATACTCCAATCGAAGATTCAATCACTGGAAGATCAAATTGCAGTGCTAATCAGTCAAAAAGCCAAGCCCCAAACAACAGATAAAAATCAAAATACAACCGGCTCCATCCTGTTCAAAAATGTGGAATCAACCACGATTGTTGTAAATTCCAAACTGGCATAATCAAGCAGCCTCGTCGCTACACAGGTATGGTTTTGACATCGTTTTTTTTTGTAAATAATCTAGTTTGATGTAATGATTTGAATTCAGGTTTTAAATAGCTCTGTTTACATCTTGAGTGGCTCTGTTATAATTGTGTGCATTCTATATATAGTTTTGTTTTGAAATCTCGATTCAATATATGATCTGATCATTCCCAGTATAGAAATCAATAGATTTGGATTGGATTTGAGTGGTCCTCGTTTGAATTTGATTAATTGGTTTGCCTTATTAATAGTGTGTCTTCGACTCGATTGGTTTGTATCTGATTTGAAAAGAAGATTTTTCATACTCAGTTTAGAACACAATCATGTTTGGATTTGATTTTGTTATGATCTATATGCTATGGTTGGTAAACGATTTGATTGAGTTTGGTTGTTACGATATGCTCTTTTCAAAATTGAGATATTGCTCTGCTCGATTTTAATTTGGGAAACGAACTACTCTGTTTTTATAAAAAAAATATGTTCATCTAAGTCTGTGTAGGTGTGCCCGAATCATGGAATGTATTCAATTTGTGACAACTATGCTAAACCCCATCTAATTGATTCGTTTGATTGGAATGATTTCATTTTGATCAAAGTCGATCAACCCTGTTTGCCCAAATTGGCCATAACAAATTATGAATTCTATTGCCAATCAATCAAGCTGGTTATGATCTTATTTTAAATTGATTCTCGCGCCAAGTTTAAATTGATCTATTTGTGGCATGAACCGTTTGTTGTGTCAACTCAGTCATAACGATTGGAATGATCTTGTCGAAGTCATGTTCCCTGTTGACAAGGCAGTGTAATAGTTGCTTGCCATTTGTTTTGATTATAATCATTTCAGTTGATATCAAAACGATTTCATAACTATTGATTTCATTTGGTTATGAAACGAATTGATTGACTGTGTTATTTTTACCAAATCCGGTTTCGATTCGTTTGAATGTAATCGATCTTGCTTACCCCAATTTGCAAAAACGAATGATCGGATATTTCATACGCATTATGTTACACCTTGTTACGTTTTTGTGTGCTGTGTCAACACAGCCATAACAAATTGTAAACGATCCTGTTTGATTCGATCAATCTCCTATTGGTAAAATGGCATAACAAACGCATAAGATTGGTTTTTATTGATTGCATTGGATATCAAACGGTTTCTCGACTGATTGATTATGATTATTTTAGACCCGATTCTGTCCTGATTAGACGAACAAAGTTGAATGATTTTATGATTTTGTTTTGTTTTCAAATGGTTTATCAAATTCCAATTGAATAAATCGTTTTCGAATGGCTATTGGATGATAATTGAATTAAATCTCCTTAAAATATTTTTAATTAATTTCAATTCTGATTCTGTATCTTTATTTAGACTAGCTACAGAATCAGAGGATTTTGTAGCTAGTCTAAAGAATTAAATTTTCTATCATTTATTAATAAAAGATCCTTCTAATTTGTTCATTTTTGGTCCTTTTCAGGTGAGTTCGAATTGCATGGGATTTGATGGACAGTTTAGAGGATATTTGGATGTTTTAGTTTTATTTTAGTTTCCTAGTTTAGACAACTTTGGGATATCTTCCCAGATTTATGTAAACAGTTTTATAACTTCCACAGGGAGGTTTTACCCTGTGGAAAACCTTTAAATACTTATTATTTTTTGTAATAAGGAGCATCCTCATTCGTGGGAGAAAAAGGATATGGAATTTTAATACAAACGGAGACAAAAGTTGATGTTCTGCTACAGCTTTAGCTTTTCATAATATCAATATTTTGTTTCATGTTTATGTTTATCAGTTTGCATTTGATTAGTGACTACTTTAGCTATCATGGTCTTTTACAAAATGATATTAATTAATTAATGTTTCATCCATATCTGATTTCTTCCAGTATTTAAAAGCATAGCAATTACTTGATTCAGTTTATGAATGATAGATTTCTCTTCTTCATCAATTGAATTATTCTGTATAAGTCTTTGCATAATAGGTTTACCTAATTGTTGAGATTTATAAATCATATAATTGTTATCATTTTTTATGTCTTGTTTGTCCTATAAACAAATGCAAAGAGCATTGCAGCTATCGTTTACGAGAAGCTTTTGGATTATTCGGTGCGAGTTTCCTTCCTCTGATCTGCTAGTATGGTCATCATACACAGGACAAATCTGGAGCGTTTATCCAGGTTAGATTGCGATTATTTTCGTTAATTTGATTAGATGTATTTGTAGTTTAGATTAGTAATTTAGTTTAGTTAGTTTTTTGTTTTATTTCTTGTTTATAAAATTATAAAGTCAACAAAAAATACCTTTCTCTATCTTAGGGCAGATTGCAAATGAATTTTTTCAGGTTTTACTTAAATCTATAAATTGTAGACATTATACATTTTGTAAATAAGTTATGTTTCAGATAGTAGTTAGTATAGTATTAGTTAGTAGTTTGCATATATAGAGATAGTAGATTAGTTATTTTGTTTAATAGTTAGTTGTAATTAGGTTAGTTTATTAGTTAGTTTTGTTTATTGTTAGTTAGTTTAGTTTGTTTTATTTAGTTTTAGTTAGATTAGTTAGTTTAGATTAGTTTTCTTTGTGTTTTCTTAGGACCTTAGATCGGCTAACGGAGCCGCTAAACCCGTCAGGGTGGTTCATTCCAAACGGCTTGGGTTATTAGACAACCCCGGACCGGTTCCACTCTTCCAGTTGACGGACGGTCGATTTCGCCCGTGAACAGGTCCTACCTCTATAATACCCTCCTTTTCCACAACAATGGATGAGCGAAGGAGATCTGGTCCCTGAAGCAATATGTTATTTCTCTCCAAATTTCCACCGACGATGGCTTTAAGATTTCACTTGCTTGGGTAGGTCGGGATGAAAAAGAAACATGGCAGCCACCACCTATTGAGCAAGAGGAGTTTTGAGTTAGTGAATAAGAATACATGTGGAGAGAGAAGATTCATCGATTTATGATGAACAAATGGCAAGTTCTTATAGGCTTTGGACAAAGGACAAAATCCTCTAGAGGAACCTCCCCTTAAAGAACACCTTTGGTGTAATAAAAATTTATGGTCAAATTTCGACCAGAAGCTAAATAAAGAACACAAGCTAAATAAAGAACACCTTCAGTTTAATAAAAAATTATGGCAAAATTTCACCCACAAGCTAGATAAAGAACACCTTCGGTCTAATATAAATTTATGGCGAAATTTTGCCCACAAACTAAATAAAGGATATATTTGGTGAAATAAAAATTTATGATGAAATTTCATTCACAAACTAAATAAAGAACACCTTCGTGTAATAAAAAATTATGACCAAATTTCATTTAACCTTTGTCCCACAAACAAGGAGTCTCATATAAAATTATTATTATTACTATAATACAAATTAAAAATTTATGACAAAATTTCAATACAAACTAAATAACATTGTTTATGTTCACAATTGCGAGCGGGTGAATTTTTACAATAATAATGTTTTCTTTTGTTAGCCCAAAATTAAATTAAAAAAATTATATGTTAATTGATTAACACACATGAAAATATAAAAGGGGAGCATAAAGATAGGGTTTTTCCCTCCATAATTTGAGATGTAAGCCTACAATTCGCCTGGATTTCTAGGATCGATATTTGTTGGCAACCATTTCGCCTGCATTTGCTAGAATCAGGATGTTTTGGCAACTGTTTCCCCTACATTTCTTGGCATTTTTTTTTAATAAACTATTTTCCCCATGGATTTCCTTCAAGGCTGTGATTGGCTAGGTCTATAATGTTAGAAACACCTGCATAAGATGAAGCGTATATTTGCTAGCCTTTGAAGCAACCAAACAGTGCATCTGCAATGTTGATGGTGTTCACACTAATGAGGTGTCCTCCAAAACTGTTGACCCAACAAACTCCTTCACATTCTAATCTTCCCTGATGTGATGGAATGGGATGGAATGGCATACTTCTTAGACATACCACCCTCCATCCAGAAATTTCACTACCGTTTTGTTCGAAATATTTACTGGAGAAGGGGGACTTTGAGATCGTCTTCATCTCTACAAATTGCGATGAGAAGTTATTTTAGGTATATTATCACACCATGATATGGCTCGGGACTTTCAGTGCGATGTTGTTCCATTTCTTTTTGTTCTGGACACAGGGTAGGGATTTCACCAATGAAGGTGTGGAGATCATTGGAGAATATATTGTTCAGGCATATCCATTCAATACAGAGAGACGCGAGGAGCTAAGGGCCGAGGAGGATACCTTAAGGGCTACATAGACTTTAGTGTTTCTTCATATGTCTGATGAAATGAGATTTTGTCAATGACCATGGAGGAAGAAAGGTGCGTTTTTATTTTTTCGCTCTTTTGTTTTCCTTTGCCTGCAAATCTGGATTTGGGTTTTTTGTTACGAGAATGCAAAGAATTTGTATATAAAGGTGGAAAACCTAGAGAATAGATCATATATGAATTAAATATAATGAATACATGTACTGAATTGGGATATTGATTTTTATACGGTCATTGGATCTTGTAAGGGTTTAAGAACAACAGTTGCATATATTCTATTTTATGATGGTATCATGTCGAATTGGGTTTTGCCAACAGGTCCCGATAGTAGAGTTTGTGGGGAAGACAATGGGTATGTATTTCACAACCCATTGGTGTGGTCCCTGTAGAAATTTCACTCGACAACTTGTGGATATTTACAATGAGTTTAAGAAGAAAATGGAGACCTTTGAGGTTGTGTTTCTTGAGTGTTATTGAGGAGAAAACCTTTTAATGGTTTTATGCAAGGATTTCATGGATGGATTTTCCATTTGCAGACAACACTGAAATAACCCGTGTCGCTACTTCTGAGTTCAGGGTATCCCAACCTTTATTATTTTAGGTCCAAATGGGCCTTATACAAGGATATGGAATCCAACATTACCCATTTACAAAGGAGCTAAATATTACATTTGTAAATATTAGATACCTTGTATTGTGCAATGTGAATCGAGATAACATTGTTGAGATTAATTTTAGGTCAGAATAGGAATCGAGAATGATGTATCCAAGAACTTTGTTTTCATAAATCATTTTACCTATGATTTTTGCTTAGTCTCTGCAAGGATTTTGCACTTGGATTGTTGTTTCAGTTTTCTTGAAGAAGTAAATCATTTCAAATTTTGATACAGTAGAGCATACACCATGGAAAATTCTATGTCTAACAATGATTTTCCTGCGATCTCTCCACATTATCATATTGAGCGTGACTGGAAACACATGGTACAAGGATGATGCGGTCGCATTAAGCAACCATTGTTTTGTTGCAGAGATTGGATTGAAGATGGCAATGTGGGTGTGGCCTAATTCCCTTACTTTACAGTATGAAGTCTCTAGCACCTCATTTTGTGCAATCAATAAACCTCTCCAGTTGTTGGAAGTTGGAACTCTACATCTTAGAAGCACCTGATGCAGGAAAGGGGCAGTGGTCATGATTCCAACACATTAGACTGCAAATGATAAGCTATTGTTTCTCCTGAGTGAATTACAACAAATATGAGCTTGAGAGTCTGATTTCAGAAATAGGAGCCATAGAAAAGGTAACCTTATGGTTTGAGGATCTCCTTTATTCTTAGCTACCCACATTCAAGTTTTTCTCTTTCATTGTCTATAACTTATAGAGGAATCATATTCATTTGCATTTTCATGAACTCCTTGAATTTTTTATTGCAGGCATCGGGTGAATCTCCAACCAACTTAAGGACATGTTGCAGTTATGATTTTCAATGGAATCTAGGGAATATCAAGTTGGGTTTGCTTTCAGTACTATACTTTTTATAAGTGAATTTGGGCTTTGTTTCAAGAGAGAGGAGGTCTTGATTAGACATGATAGGCTTTAATCTATTTTTGGATATTAATTATTGTCTGTTGTAGAGGTCAAATATTTTCAGTCATTGTTTCTTTAGCGGTCTGTTTATGTCAGGTCTAATTCCAGCATTCGATTCTGATTCCAACATTCTTATAATTAAATTTTTGATAATGTGCAAACTGAAGGTTATTTATCTCAAGGAATCTCACAAGGAAGCCCTTTTATTCTTTGAGTTTATAATTATCTGCCTTATGGCTCTGGTAGATCGGGATGAAAGCATTTCAACCTTTTCTATAACAGAAACATAATGATTTTTTATTAATGTACTATAAAGTAAAAGCCTTGGTTGTACCCAGAAGTGAACTGTAATTTTCTATATTCCCTACTCCTGTCATCTTGAGCTATTACCAACAAAGCTTGTTTCTTGATTTCTTACAATATTCAGGTCTTCATAAACCAAAATCACAGTTTTAGGACTTTGTATAACTTTATTTTTCTTAAACTGAGCACAAATTTCCAGCCTTATTGGACAGACTGCATATTCGAAGATTTGACAAGTAATACAAAAAAGAACTGAGATACCTAAAATCTTATAATTTTTGGTGGGGTAGGTGTGGATTATCTGCATCGATTTACCAAATAATTGTTAGTGTGTTCACTAATCATCTTCATCCTCACTATCCATATCGTCTTCACTTCTATCCAAGTTGAGTTATTTTCTTCTGACATGTCTCAAGGGTTTTTAGAATCCTCTGATTTGTACTTCTCATAGGTACAGCAGGATCCACAGTATGCCTTTGCTTCAATGAAGTTGTCGTGGGTGTTCCTATAAATTTCCCCCAAACATTTGATTTCTTTAAAGTGTTGTAGCTATTGAAGTCCCACAAAACTGAAACCCTTGAAAATAATCCATAGCGCATTATTGTTTCCATGTTGTTATGACAGATTATATTGACTTTTTGATATATTGTTTTAGTAATACATTCACCTTCATCAATAGCAACAGACAAATAATATGCGACTTCAATTCTAAAGGTAAATTTATCATTTTAATTTTTGGCTATGACGAAGAACATGTTTGCCAGCAAAACATATGATATATATTGCACATCATACTTTTCTGATAATTCAAAATTCTACCTTTATCCTCAATTGTAGGATTATACTTAATAATATTGAGGAACATTGTGTCCACAATTGGGCCTTCGCATTTTTGGCAGTCTTTTGGATGTCAGATCCTTTATAGAAAAACCAAGATCAAACTTATAAACGAAACACCTGTTAACTAAAAATATTATTCATATCTAATTCAGACAATGCGAATAAGCAAGCCTTGTACTTAAATATGCTAAGTTGCATGAAACATGTACAAATTTTGGAAACTGGAACACCTGGAAACGTGACCCCCCAAACGGGTACGTTGGAACGTGACACACATTATCTCACAATAAACTAAGAATGATAGGTTAATTTGTAGGTATGTTTAGAAACGAATAGAAGGTTAATTGTCTTCATTTTTCACATATTAGGGTTATTTATACTTCCTATGGGTACCATTCCCTCATGGGCACTTAGGGGTTTCTGTGTTTCTGAAATTTTTCGGCACTGGTACATGGGTAGTTTAGGAGTTTCATGCAACAAAGTAAAGATGCCTAAAAGTTTTTAAGTGGTTACAAGGTAGTAAATGTTTCCTTTCTACCCCAGTCTTAAAAAGGCCATATATAATGAGTGACCTTGGCTTGCTCCTCTGGTTCACGTATAAAATGATACATTGAACATTTTTTTGATAGTTGTTTGCAACTTCAGTGCATAATAAATGACAAGAGTTTGGTATATGCACATCATAATAATTAATTGGAACAACTTACCCTTGTAAAATTACATGCATATAAAATTGGTTTTTGATGAACCTATAGCTACTTCTATATTCTTAGTCTTGTTTCAGACTTCACCATTTCAGTCCTGAAAAATGATATTTTTTTTGTGGACTATAGTTATTTCTTGATTGACAATTTCTGAAACAGACAAGTCAAAAAATACTACTTCAATGCATTGGGAAAAACAATTAGTCTTGAGTCTATTGTGTTAAGATATACTATGTTGCATATTGCATGTAATATGAAACCACAGTGTGTTGTTAGAAAAGTAAATTTTAGCATAACATTGTGCCTAAAACTTGATTCAATCATAGAAAAAAACAGAAATAAAAGAAATGACATAATTGAAACTAGTGTGCAAAGCTTCCATATTCTCTAAAAGTCAAAGTTAGTATTTTCTCTTTTGCATTCTTACTAGAATTTAGCTACAGTCAACTAGCCTATCTTATTTATCCTCTCCATTGTGACATAGACAACTATTTTGATCATTATGATCAAAAGAATCTTCCCTTTCATCATCTGTATATGAAGTCTCTAAACCTCCTTTGTAATACTAGTTCACATTTAGAGAATTCCCAATGTCTTCCATTTTGTTACTTCTCCAAATGTTAGTCACATAAAATCCATATTGTGTATCATGCATACTCTTTTCTTTTAATTTCCGCAATAGTCCATACAAGATTCTTGGTACTTTGGAGGGTTCCTTGTCGAATGCAAAGAATTCCTTGAGGATTTCCTTAGGTCTTTACAAAAGGTATTTCTCTTGATTTAAGAAAAAGGAAACCTTCTTTCCCAATGGTTATTCATGGATTACAGTTTCCAGCCTCTCTTCTCTGCAACGGCTTCTTGCCTTAGATGTGGAAGTATTTCTAGCTTGGTTATACCAGAGGACCCTGTCTTCTGAATCATTGAAAATGGGAATATCTTATCTTTCTTTCATCTCCACTGGTACTCTGAGACGTGGGTAGCTGGGAGACTGGCATTAAATTGCTTAAAATGTTTGTAACTCTCTCATGTCAACTCTACTCAACTGGAAAGTTTTATTCATAATATGGAGTTCCTCCTTGAATCTCGCTCCTCTGTCTTGCTAGGCTTGGGTTGCGGAATAAACTATTGCTCTAGCTCTTTCATAGAACATTTGAATTTTGTCCTCATCAGACATTCTTTTAGAATTATTACCATATTTCTTCACAAAAAGTCTTGATGTTTTTGAATGACTATGTCCAAGCTGAACTTCATTGGAAGTAGATCATGATGTTTTCTGCACTATATGTGGCATTAATTACACAAAAGTTTTGTTTTTTCAATATTGTATATTGATCGTCAAGAGCTGTAGACAATTAAGGTTATTATTAAGAATATCTTACCCACAAGTTCTATCCTTTCTCAATATGCTCCATTCGTTGTAGTTCTAGAGACATTATATGATAAATTTCCTTCCATCAACAAAATTAGAATACAACTAATCTCTGCATTGATGCTAGGTATAGTTATAAATTGAATAGAGAACTGATAAGCATTACAAAGAGTAGTTTCAAAACCAAAACTAAACACAAGGACATGGAAATTAGTGATATCAAATGAAGAAAATTCTTTTGATTTAAATCCAGAGGGGTAGGGTATGTACACCTTCGTAGACTTTAGCAGTCAAATTGCTACACGGAGGGGTTTCCTTGTCCCACAAACAAGAGGTCTCATACACCAATTTAGTGTCTCGCTTGGCAGAGACCTTAAAATTAGATTATTTATTTAATTATCCAACTTTTTTTGAACGATCATGGTCATTTATGAATATGATGTTATGCAAAATTGTTTCCCAGATACTCATGAAAACAATGACACTGATAGAATAGGAAAAGAGCATTACATGTATGTTACTAGATGACAAACAAGTACAATTAAACTACTATAAATCAAAATGATATTTTTAATGGAAGTGGCTGCATCACGTTAGAGGATACTTGAGTAGCATGTATACTAAGAGATATAGTCCATGCATAATATCAGCATATAACAATATAGTCATTTTCTGAAGATAAAATCTGAATGCAACAGTTTGAAACCGTTCAAAGAACAGTTATTTGAGAAATCTATATGGATAGGACAAACTTATAGGATTCAACATTGGGGGATGTTCCATTAGATGAAATATCTATAATAGGACACCGAGTACATATAACAGTAGAGTCATTTTCTGAAGATGAAATCTAAATGCAACAGTTTGAAATCGTTCAAAGAATAGTTATTTGACAAATCTATATGGATAGGACAAACTTATAGGCATTCAACATTGTGGTCCATTAGATGAAATATCTATAATAGGACACCGAGTATAGCAAGTTCTTGGCTATTCAACATGGCTGAGTTCAAAATTTTGATCAAACTTGTTGAATTTGACCCAAACTTGGTGATTCTCCAATAATTAGCTGAGTCTGTGGCAATAACTCAGTCACTGCAGTAGAAACTGACACTCTTTTACATGAAACTTATTATTTTCTTTGTTGTTTTGTGCTTAGGAAGAGGTTGTGAGAATGTTTGGACTGTGAGAATGTTTGGACAAAAGGCCCAAAGCATGTTTTTTAGAGATTTTTTTAGAAATATTGAGTCCAAATAATCACTAAGAAGAAAGTCAAATTTTGGACTAAAACTTTCCTAGGGCTCCATATTTTTGGTGAGGGAAGAAAATTTGACCACTACCTAAAGGTGACCTCATGGTGCTATGAAAATCCCTCATAGTAATTGAACCATCCCCAATGGTAAGAAACTCAAACTCTTGTTTTCAGTGGGGTCTAGATTGTGTGGTTGAGAGAAATGAGTGTTATCCTCTCTACTTAGGATCAATTCCCACAAATGACATATTGAGCTCTTAATGAGTATATTGTTGTATAGATCTTGAACCTTGAAGAATAAAGTTATGTATGTTTTGTAAATAAGAAAAAGAGGATATATATATGTCTTGTATAGAAACCATTATTACGATGACAATGTGTCCATATGGTCATCATAGTCTTAGAAAAGGTTGTCACTATATTAATTTGCATTTACAGGTGGTCTCAAAAAGTTGTTGCATTGTTGTTCCCCACCATTGTGTTGTTACAGTTCCCTTACCTTTGTTGTCAACACTAAGTCTATATCTACCAACTCTTTAGCACTAAGAACGATCCCTTAGGATTTCCTACCAACAACATTCTCATAGGAAATCAATGAAGTCGATCGATTCTAAAGGGATTTCTAGCAATCAAATGGGAGGGATTAGGAACTTCTATAGTGGGATTGATCAAGTCTAAAGGGATTTCTATCAATCGTGGGGGAGGGATTAGGAACTTCTATAGTGGTATTGAACATTGAAAGAGTGTGTAATAACTTTGTAATTTCCATTTCATGTTTTGGATGGAATATGAACTTCTATAGTGGTATTGAACATCGAAAGAGTATGTGTAATAACTTTGTTTGTAATTTCCATTTCATGTTTTGGATTTACATTGCAGGAGCCTATTTTTAGGAACTTCTGTAGTGTGATTGCGCATTGAAAGAGTATGCATAATAACTGTGTTTGTAATTTCCATTTCGTGTTTTGGGT
>SNQJ01S0101209.1:36994-60622 GCA_010110895.2 Picea sitchensis
TTACGAATGTTTAAATGTTATTGATGATGATGTATATGATGCGACATATTGTGAGAATGTGAATTTAATGAATGTTTAAATGCTATTAGAATGATGTTGGATATGATGCAATCTATTTTGGTAAATGATAATCTTATGAATGGATGTCGAAATTGAATAATGGGATATTATGGGATCTATTTCTAACTTGAAAACGTTGATGTTAAAGTGTTGGTACATGGATACCGAATTGAAATGATGATTGTATGCAATTACATGATCATAATACATAGAAATGTATGAGTTTGTGTTACAGACTAATCTGCAGGTTATGGGCTATGAAATAGCCAGGTAATAATGATGATGAAAGTGGATATCATGACCACTAGCCGAGAAACATTATGGTACGGATATTTTTATGTGAAATTATATTGGTTTGGATGCATTTCTATGATATGTGGACCAGTGCAGGATTTCAGGTGACGAGACTGCCCAAAACTGAATAAACGATGAAAAAACCCCCAGCAACACAGTGCCACTGTATATTCCATTGTAGGGTGTGGACCCTAATTATGATTAGGAGGGGTGGAGGCATTTCCCACCGTTTATCCTCTGAAACCTGAAGTCATGGGAGGACGGTGTTAGCTCATTCTCCCCAAGATGTGTGATGATGATTGTCAGTTGCCTACTAGGGAAGCTTGGTCAAGATAGTGACACTTCTGCTTACGGGTTCTATTTGGAGTTAGGTCAATATAGTTGATGCTCAAAGATAGTCTAGCAGAAGAAGGATAGGAATGGAGATGGAAGTAAGTTAGGGAGGAAGGATGAGTAGAAGTAGTTGAGAAAGTATAGAGATTTGTCTTATGGTGGAATTTAATGTTTTCCCTTCTAAAAAGAAAATGTGTATATATGAATATTCATAATTACGTAACTAAACCACAGTTATCTAAATAAAATTGTTGAACCGGATAATTGTAATTAAAGGATTTCTCAAACATTTGATTGGTTTATTGTCTGCTATAAAAGACTAGTCTTGTTGATTGGATTGGATGCATACCTAAATTAGTAAAGGATGATAGTTATTGATTATTAGTACATGCATGAGACTTGTATGTACTAGCTACACATGCATTTCTTGTACATGTACACTAGTATGTATGAGTTTTCTTGGCTTACTTACTAATAGTGTCGATTTTTTGTTATGAATGTGTGAACCATGTTTCTTTTCATTTGTACCACGAGATACCTTAACTTCGGGACGAAGTTTCCTGAAGGGTGGGTGTATGTAACAACCCTAGTTGAATATATGCTTAGGGATTATTAAGTAAAATTAATTAGATAATTAATTGTCCTAATATGGTTTTAATTAAACAATGGTTAGCATTAATAATATTAATTAAATATTTATTTATTAATTAATTGTTTATAACTTTTGATTAATTAATTAATTAATTGATTGATTACATATCACATTCAATGACATGGGTAATAATTTAAGGGGATTAATAATTTTAATTTATTTAATTAATTTATTTACGTATGCAGGAGGGGATAAGACATTAAAGAAGGGGATAAGATATTAAAGAAGGGGGATAAGGTAATAAAGGAGGGATAAGGAAATTAATGAGGGGGAAGAGAGTCGGTGAAGGAGGGATATGACAGGAGGAGTCTTACGGGGAGGAGGATCATTCTTTTGGGGAAGGCAAAAAGCATTTTGAGGGGGAGGATATATTTCTGTGGGAGATTTTTTTGTGGGGATCTATGGTGTGAGGAGTTTGGTTTTGGGGGATTTTGGTGAATCAGAAGCAGGGGGAACCGGTTTGCTGGGGGTTTTGGGCACGGGGGCAAGGATATCCTTACAGTATCCTGGAGCTAGGGAGTCGGACATGCTGCTCCTAGCTGGCAGGGAGGAAAACTTGGTTTTGGGAAGTGTTTGACACAGTTTCAACTTCAGCAAAGGAAAACTAGATCAACGGGGGAATTAACATCAGAAGCGGGTATTTTATTATGAATTGCTGAGTTATTTTCATGTTGTAGATAGATTTTAATTTCTGTAGAATATTTATGCTTATATGAAGTGAATGAATAATTTGCGTATGAGAAGGGATTTATATGTTAAATTGTATCAAATTTTGTATTTAATTAAGTACGGTCACTACACAAATTTACAAAATAATGAAAAAATATTAGACATAATAGATCCGAGTTTGGAAAACAATGGTCTACTACGATTTAAAAACAAAATATACATACCAGATTCCACTGAATTAAACTTAACAGTTTTGGGCGAAGTACACAAGAAACCATATTATGGTCATCTGTGATACCAGAAAACGGTAACAACACTATGGAATTTATTTTATTGGCTTAATATGAAGGGAGAGGTTGCAGAATACTTATCTAAGTGCCAATATTGTCAATAGGTAAAAGTTGAACACCAGCATCCAGTAGGCCTGTTGAAGCCTCTACCTGTGCCAGAATGTAAATGGGAGACTATATCACTAGATTTTATTATAGGTTTGCCTAGAAATCAAAAACAAAAATGATTCAATTATGGTAGTAATCGATAAGCTTAGTAAGTCTGGACATTTAATGCATGTAAAGTCTACTTTTAAAGCTAGTAACACCACTGAAATATTCATGAAAGAAATGTTTAGACTGCATGGTATTCCTAAAATGGTAATTTCGGATAGAGACGTAAAATTTACATCTACATTTTGGAAAGAATTGTTTGCAGGGTTAAATACTAACTTGAATTTCAGCACAAGTTATCATCCACAAATGGATTGGAAGACTGAACAAACAAACCAAATCATGGAATATATTCCACAAATGTACGTAAGGACAAAACCAAACAAATGGGAAGACTACCTGCAGTTGGTGGAATCTGTGTACAAAAATGGTTACCAAACATCATCTAAGATGAGCTCCTTTGAAGTACTATATGACAAAAAGTGTATGACTCCTATTAGCTGAGACAATCCAGTTGACAAACCCATGGTGGGGCCAGAAATGCTCCAGGAAATTGAAAGTACAGTAAGGAAGGTACAACTAAATTTAAAAGAAGCACAGGACAAACATAAAAGTTACACAGACCTAAAAAGAAGACACCAGGAATTCCAAGTGGGAGACCACATTTATTTAAAATTCAAATCTAGAAGAAGTTCACTAAACATAGGGAACTTTTCCAAACTGTCACCTAAGTTTTGTGGCTCGTTCGAGATCTTAGCTCAAATTGGACGAGTGGCATACCAACTTGAACTTCCTACAATATGAAAATTCATAATGTATTTCATGTTTCTTTGTTAAAGAATTATGTTCATGATCCTACTCATATGATCGATTGGAACTTGGTGCAGGAGGAACCAAAAGGCGATTCCCAAGAGGAACCTCTGCGTATTCTAGACAAGAGAGAAATAACACTACAGATCATAACCATCGCCCAGGTAAAATTGGAATGGAATCACTTTAGCCGTGAGGAGGCCACTTGGGAATCAAAGGGAGATTTGCAGAAATATCATCCAACCCTGTTCCGAGAAAGGAACAAACATTGAGGACAGTGTTGCACTGAAGGGGGAAAGGATGTAATATCCCCAAAAATAAATTATTATTAAGACTGAAAATACATAGGAACAAACTTGAGTAAACTTAGTAAGTTACTTGTTGTGTGTGTTATCTGTGAATGGAACCGAATTATGTACAAATATATGTATACCTATATTACTGTAAGTAAATATGCAGAGTTGTATTACTTAGTTAAGAATATCCAACCGTGTACATGTCAAGACCAGACTTAGGATGAATATGTGACATCCCCAAAAATAAAGTATTTTCGAAATTCAATATTTGTTAGAAAACTATTCTGTTTTTAGCAAATTCAAAATTGGAAAAATTTTGCCATTTATGGAAAATCCGTATTTCGAATTTGATAAATTGTAATTAATTATTATGACTGTTGGGAAGAGATATGATATGACCTGACTAACTATTTGACTATGACACTTGTATGTAAACAGAATATTATTTTATTTATTGCAGGAGGACAAATGAAAAAACCATGTTAAATTTCGCTGACCATGACTCCATGAGTGGGGAACATGTTGGAACTACCTCTGGGTTGATTGTTACAAGTGGAAAATCAAGGATTTGTCCATTGGAAGCCCCTGAAAATCTGTGAAAATTCCCTAGGGAGGGAACACAACCTAGGCAAAAATATTTTATTGATAAATAGCATATGTGAGGAGGCAGGACGTTGTCGAGTATGCGGGAAAGGAGACTACTATTTTTTTTCTTGCTGTTATGAACACTACTAATTGAGTGTGAGGCAAGAGGAGTCTACGAAAGCTGAGAGACATTTCTGAGGAGGAGGTTCTGAGTTCGCCATCATGGGTTCATGGTCATGCTAGGGGGTGAATCGGGCAAGTAGTTTGGCTGCCCTATTCTATGGTTGGGAGGAACATGGTTGTTCCTTTTGTCTTCTAGGGAGATGATTTAGATATGCAATACTCCCTTCTCTGATTGAGTGTTTACTTATAATTGTTGTAATACATCTGTTTTATTTACCGCTTGTCTGCTGAGATGTTTCGAGTTGCATCTAAATTGAATTATTTCTATCTCTGTGGAAGGAATTAGTTACATAAGTAGCACAATTATTAAAGT
The DNA here is from genome assembly GCA_010110895.2 of Picea sitchensis. Classification (NCBI taxonomy): domain Eukaryota; kingdom Viridiplantae; phylum Streptophyta; class Pinopsida; order Pinales; family Pinaceae; genus Picea; species Picea sitchensis. Next base: position 41,633 of record SNQJ01S0101209.1, read on the forward strand.
CTGTATGGATATAAAAGTCTAAGCAAAAATGGCTCGATCATATGAATATGTGAGTACATATTCCTAGATAATATTTTTATAAATTATTTCTAAAAATCACTTTTCGGGAAGCCCTTATGATTGAATTTAGAATCGGTAAGAAAACTAGGAATTTATTTGATTTCTTCCTAGAATAATCAAATGGATTTGTGTGATTAAATTCTGGAGGTAACTTCTTTCTGTAATTAGATTTCAATTAAAATAGAGGTATTTCCTGTACATTGAAATTTTTGGTGTCTACATCTAGGCATGAACAGATTGAAACTAGTCTAAATACATGAAGTAAGTATTTTCAGCAAGTGAAAATTTAGATGTATAAACGAATTAGGGATGCTATCTTCCACTTCGTATAGACCTTGAGCCACTCTGAGTCAATAGAATTTCATGATATATTGGTAACAAGTATATATATAATTACTATTGGTAGGAATGATAAAGAAATACGGAAATCTAATGACCACATAGACAAACACGTGTAGCTAACTATATGCACGTATGTTTTTGTAAGAAGTTTCTCTTATGCTCTAAATATTATAAATCTTTGATAGACAAATAGTCATAATGGGAATTAAATTTTGAAAGAGTGGGAATGATCTAGTTAAATCAACAGCCGATATATGATCATTTAATTTTTAAAACCGAACACAGAAGGCCAAACATAAAAGTAAATCCAATGTTAAACTTTGGAAACTCTTTTCTTTCTAGGACAGGGTAGAAAAATGGTATAATATAAAGTCGAACCACACAAATAATAAGTGCGGCGTTCAAATTTAAAAGACATAATTTCTTTGACACAGATTAACTTCCGAACGAATTTGAATAGGTTTTCTTTTAATAATTAAATAAAACGAAGTTTATTATACAGTTGTCCAGACTCTTTACTTATTTACAGATTCAATACTTATACAGGAACTGGCATTATAGAATTAATGGAAGGACGACCCAAGGGGTTTACTCCAACAAGCGCTATAGTAGACACAAAGCTAGATACAACAGAGCTAGTTGAATCATGATTCCCTTAGCTGACAGTAGAACCTGTAGGGTTAGACGAGGTGTGAAAGGTTCGAAACCCGAATACCTTTTTCCCAGGTGCAGTGACGGGATCCGGGACTTGTGTGGACGAAGACCCTGCACATAAATAAAATCCAGTAAAATTTATTCTTTATTCAAGAAATAAGAACCCATAAGAAGTAGATTGCAATAAGACTATAGGAGTTAAACCGAGGTTTCCCCTCTCAAGAAGATACTTATCTTGTTCATGCATGGGTTAGAATCCTTGCCCCATTTCCTGCTATCTATCTAGATGTTCGGGCTGAGGGAGGAGAACGCAGTACCATCTCTGATGGGTCCTCACAACAACAAGGCCCACCTTTAGTTACAGTAACAAGTCTTATTACGAAACCATTACTTTGAAAACAATACAAACTTTGCTATAAGCAGAAATTGAAGTAATACTATAGACGTTTCACACAACATATCAAGACGATTAAAGGGTTAATTCTAAATCAGTTCTGAATAAAAAATTGTAACAAATAAATATACAAAATCAACAGTAATAGCAGAGTCATCGCACTATGGTGTTCAAAGTACGGAGACAAACTATCGCCCCGTCAAGATGACATAGCTTCATGGTACACATGGAAAGTTGTGCTAAAAGAGTCCCAGTTAAATTATTCAAGTTATCACGAAAACAAAAGACGACAGTGATAATAGAGGGACCATCCGAGAGCCTGGTAAATCTATAGGATAGTGACTCCATCCATTTCAGGGAATACAAAGAAAATATGAGATATTACCTATCAAACTGAAAGAGTCAACATAATTTTGAACCTTATATAGAACCAACCTACCTCTGCAATATTCTTTTAGAAATATGATAATAAGAATAACGAAGAACAAGTCTGTATGTATACTATGACTTAGGATTTTTCGCTGTGAAACTTTTTAAAATAAAGAGAAAATCCAAGGCACATCACTTATTGGAGGAGAGGCATATGCTTCGAACAAACCTAACTCTGAAAGACTCAGGTGAATACTACAGAGGGATCCAAACACCTAACCAGGAATGGATATCGACAATCCCAAGGAGGAAATTGTTTTCCCAAGACAACAGGTGATCTTTCAAAAGTTTTGCAGAGAAATCATCATAAGGTAGAGCACAACAGAAGAAAGGAAATCACTACAGAAACTGATGAGAACAACAGAACACCTAACATTAATTCTGAAGGTTTACATCTCCATGTTGTTTATCTATCTCTGTAGTGTGTTTTAGAAGACTTGCTAGAGCCGAGTGTCGCGCTGGTAGTTACACCATGGGAAACCTCCTTCACTCACGACAATTTTTTCCTCTGAAATTGGGGTATGTCGACCCCCTTCGTGAAGACTCGGGAATGATAAAGTGGAAAACCTATTCTAACCCTAAGCGGTGCCTTGTCACCTCATAGTAAATGCAGGGAGTGTGGAGGATGGATTTCCATGTGACAATGGTAGAGTGAATATGCAACTTGGGGTATGGAGCCAATAACTACAAGGGAATTCGTAGGCAGCCTTAAATGAAGTTACATAACTGTAAACTTTGGTGACCGTAATCCTTCTTGTACACTTAAAGAAGGATTTAGATGGGACACCGCCATGAATCGAGTTAAACCATTCTTTTCCACCCTGTGTAAATCTGAGACAGCGGTTAGATCCTAGCTGTCAGCATCCCACTAGCCTTTGGAATATCATACTTTCATGCCATCAACCGTCATTTCTAAAGAACTACAAATTAACCAAGACTTGGTAGTTACGTTAGCTAGTTGGTGTAAGAGAACATCTGACCCCCCCTATCTGTTATGATTAAGAACTAATTATGACATTCCTTCCATAACACCATAGGTGGATATGTGCGCGAACTTGAAGGCTTGGGTTATTTTATAAAAATTATTTACATCATGTATGTGCGGCCTATAGGTATACTTAAGGGAGTTACCTAATAAACTTCGTGACCTTTCCTCATAACCTTTTATGCTTGTCACGAACATGAGAGCCTTATGGTGTCTAGGAAATTTAAGAGTTGTATCAAGGACTTTGTAATGTAAATTTAAAGTGAAGTATTGTTACAAAATTTCCTAACCAATCGACAAAGGAGTTGCATGACTAGAATCCCCTTTTTCCACCAAGAAACTGTTTAACAATTTTATTTTATTTTTGTGTAAATATGAGATTCATTACATATGGTATTAGAGAAAAAGGTTACAACACTGGACCTGAATAGGCCACTTTAGTGCTTTGTATATAGTTCGAGATGATGAAAAACTAATAAACCTTTTTGTGTTACAAACAAAAAACCCTTTCTGTTTTATGTGAATTATGGCAGCCTAGGATGATGCATAAATCAGAATGGAAGGAAACCCAGAGCAAGGACCTCCTAGAGATCCAAGACAGAATAGTGATGGAAGCTCACCTACGGAAGTACTAGAAACAATGAGGAATCTTATTTTTGAACTGCAGGTGTTCAAAGTAGACAATGAGAAATTGAAGAAAGCACAACAAGAACAACAAGAGATAAATGAAGTCCTACTGCGCAGCATAGTAACCAAGAAAATCCCAAAGGACGATAACCATGAAGAAGAGGTCAGTAAGAGAGCCTCCAAGACATCTGGTCCTGAAGCAGAAAAAGAGGACAACTCATCTGAGGGTACCCCTTAATATAAAGATAAAGAAAAACCAGACATAAAAAGGAAACAAGTAGATCATCTTAAAGGGGAATTCAATAAGATTAAACCTACTACATTTGACGGGGAATCCAGAACAAGTGAGGAAGTTGAAGCATGGTTATTATATATCAAAAAATATTTCCAAATATACAACTATTCCAGCAATATGAAATTCAAAATGGCCATTTACAACCTGAAAGGAAAGGCCATCATCTGGTGGAAAGATTTGAAATTGGCAAAGGGATTAAAAGAAAAACAGATGGAATGGTCCAACTTCAAGAAATATTTCAAGAAAAAGTACCTATCTGAAGTCTACTACGAAAGGAAAACAAAACAATTTTACGAGTTAAGACTTGGACAGATGACAATAGAGGACCTTATAAATAAAATCCTGGAATTACTAAGGTTCGTACCTTACATCTGAGAGGATAAGGTAAAAATATAATGATTCTTAAGATGTTTACCACAGTCCTACAAGGACAAAATTGAGTTTGACCACCCGAAATCCTTGAGTGAAGTATTCAGGAAAGCACGAATGTGCTACAACCAGTATAAACAGCGGGTAGAGTTTCCCAAAGACTGGAAGGATAAGAAACAAGATCGAATGAACCAGCAGAAGAAGGGATACCAACCAGCTCCTTATTGGAATGTAGCAAAAAGATTTCTGAGAAAATATTTTCACTCCAACCATTTGAATATGTAAGGCAGCGGTAAACTGGTAAATCTAGGAATGAAGAAGTTTGGGGACATCCCCCGCGAACCGTTAAAGTGATAGGAATGTGGAGAACCTCACCTAAGGAGGAACTATCAACGTTTAAGTTCAACAAACAGAACTATTGTTCATAACTTGCAGGAAGCCTCGACAATGGGTGATGTGGGTAGAAGCCTGCATCAGATAAATGCAGCCATAGATGGTTAGCAAGCTAACCACCAGTCCTCTGTGGTATAAATCGAAGGTAAAATCAATAACACTCAAATTTTTGTTTTAATTGACCCTGGAGCTATGTTAAGCTATATTACTCCTGGTATAGTAGAGTCAAATAAACTTAAGAAACTGAAGCACGCAAAATCATGGCTGGTACAACTAGCTACCAGGACTAAAAGGAAAGTAATTGACTTTATTTCTGATTTTGAGTTCAGCTTAGATGGTCAAAACATAAGGAAAAATATGAACATCCTACCACTAGGATCTTATGATATTATTATCGGAATGGATTGGTTGGAAAAGAACAAGGCGATAATCGATTGTTATACAAAGACACTTAACTATAAAGATGATTATGACGCCACTAGAATAGTCCAAGGTATACCAAAACCGATATTAGTTAGACAAGTTTCCACGATGCAATTCAAGAAATGTATGAGAAAGGGATGCCAAGTTTATGCCATCCAAGTAACAAACCTGTTATAAAAGAAAGACAAACCTAACTTGGAAGACTTTGTTGTTTTACGCGATTTCAAAGATGTTTTCATTTATGAAATACCTGAATTACGCCCTAGAAGAGAAATAGACTTCTCCATAGACCTATTACCTGGTTCAGCCCCTATCTCGAAATCACCTTACCGAATGAGTATACCAGAATTGACAGAATTGAAAATACAATTGCAGGAGTTATTGAACAAAGAATATATTAGACCGACTGTTTCACCTTGGGGAGCACCTGTTCTCTTTGTGAAGAAGAAATATAATACTCTAAGACTATGTATCGACTATAGAAAATTAAGCAAAGTGACTATTAAAAACAAGTACCCCTTACCTAGGATAAATGATTTGTTTGATCAAGTAGGTGGGGAAAAGATCTTTTCGAAGTTGGACTTACGATCTGGATATCATCAGGTTAGGATAAAACATGAGGACATAAGCAAGACAATCTTTCGAACAAGATATGGACATTACGAATATGTGGTCATACCTTTCGGACTCACTAATGCTCTAGCCACATTCATGTGCTTAATGAATAGTATTTTTAGTCAATACTTGGACAAATTCATGTTGGCTTTTATTGACAATATAATGGTATATTCAAAAACAAAAGAAGAACACGAAGAACACTTAAGAATCATCCTGCAAACTTTTAGAAAGCCCCAACTGTATGCTAGTTTCAATAAGTGTGATTTTTATCAGAAGAAGATACAATACCTAGGACATGTAATTTCTACAGAGGGCATTGTAGTCGACCCTGAGAAAGTAAGAGCCATTATGGAATGGCCGGTACCGAAGAATGTAGCAGACATCCGGTCATTCATGGGAATCACCAAATATTATCGCAAATTTATAGAGGGGTTTTCCAAAATATCCTACCCCATCACAACATTACAAAATAAAGGGACCAAGTTTAACTGGTCACATAAGTGCCAAGATAGTTTTTATAAGTTGAAGGAATTATTAACAACTACACCCATTTTAAAGGTAGCAGACCCAGATAAAGACTTTACGGTTTGTGTCGACGCGAGTAAAGAAGGACTAGGTGGTGTCCTAACTCAAGGACATATTATTTTCTATGAGTCCCAGAAGTTAAAGGAACATGAGTGGAGTTACGTCACTCATGATTTAGAATTGGCAGCAGTAATACACGCCTTAAAAATGTGGCGACACTATATAATGGGAAAAAAAATTCTACTATTGACAGATAACAGTGGGGTGAAGTACCTGTTTAACCAACTAGATATTAATGCAAGGCAAGAAAGGTGGCTAGCCTTTTTGAGTGAATTCGACTTTGAGGTGAGACATATCAAAGGTAAGGAAAATAAGGTAGCAGATTCTCTAAGCAGAAGAGTCCACGGGATATATGAGATAATCATCCGCGGGGAAGAAAGTGATATGGAACAGAGAATAAGGATGATAGGTATTAATGACGAAAATTACACTAAGTTGGTGGCAGAATTACATGACACTACAACAAACTCAAAGAAACTAGACCTGAGTATCGATAAAAATTGGTTACTACGATTTAAAAACAGAGTTTACATACCTGATTCAGCAGAGTTAAAGATAATAGTCCTTGATGAAGTGCAGAAGAAACCGTATTCTGGTCATCCAGGATACCAGAAGACGATAACAACACTCAGGAAACTTTTCTATTGGCCTAATATGAAAGGAGAAACAACAAAATACTTGGCTAGGTTCCAGTATTGTCAGCAGGTAAAGGCCGAACACCAGCATCCAACCGGCCTATTACAACCATTGTCAATACCAGAATGGAAATGGGAGACCATATCGTTGGATTTTATTACAGGTTTTCCCAAAACTCAAAAATGGAACGACTCTATCATGGTTGTAATCGATAAACTCAGTAAGTCTGCACACTTTATCCCTATGAAATCTACTTTTAAAGCTATAAATATCGATGAAATATTTATGAAAGAAATGTTTAGACTGCATGGTGTTCCTAAAACGGTGATCTTAGATAGAGACGTAAAATTCATGTCCACTTTTTGGAAAGAATTGTTTGCAGGGATAAATACTAATTTGAATTTTAGCACAAGTTACCATCCACAAATGGATGGACAGACTGAATGAACAAATTAGATCATAGAATATATGCTCCGCATGTACGTAAGGACCAAACAGAGTAAGTGGGAAGACTACCTGCACTTGGTAGAGTTCGCATATAACAATGGGTACCAAACTTTGGCTAAATTGAGCCCCTTCGAGGTACTATATGGAAGAAATTACACAACACCAATTAGTTGGGACAATCCAGTTAACCGACTCATGGTTGGACCAGAAATGCTCCAAGAAATGGAAAGTATGGTAAGAAGGGTGCAACAAAACTTAAAAGAGGCACATGACAGACAAAAAAGATATGCGGACTAGAAAAGAAGACAATTAGAATTTCAAGTGGGAGACCATGTTTACTTAAAATTCAAAGCTCGAAAGATTTCTCTAAAACTCGGGAACTATGCCAAGTTGGCACCCAGGTTTTGTGGGCCCTTCGAGATATTAGCTCGAATTGGACCCGTAGCTTAACAACTTGCACTCCCAACTAATTTAAGAATTCATAATGTATTTCATGTTTCCTTGTTGAAAAAGTATGTCCATGACCCTACTCATATGATCGATTGGAACTTGGTGCAGGTGGAACCAGAAGGCGAGTTTCAGGCGGAACCCCTACGCATTTTGGACCAGAGAGAAATAACACTTCGGAAAAGAACCGTCGCTCAGGTAAAAGTGAAATGGAAGCACTTTAATCCTAAGAAGGCCACTTGGGAGTTGGAGAGAGATTTGCAGAAATCCCATCCAATCCTGTTCCAAGAAAGGAACGAACACTGAGGACAGTGTTTTATTGAAGGAGGAAAGGATGTGACATCCCCAAAAATAAAGTATTTTCAAAATTCAAAATTTGTTAGAAAACTATTTCGTTTTTAGAAAATTCAAATTTGGAATTTTTTTTTCCATTTATGGAAAATCCGAATTTTGAATTTGATAAATTGTAATTAATTATTATGACTATTGGGTAGAGACTTGATCTGACCTGACTAACTATTTGACTATGACACTTGTATGTAAACATAATATTATTTTATTTATTGCGGGAGGACAAATGGAACAACCATGTTAAATTTAGTTGACCATGACTCCATGAGTGAGGAACATGTTGGAACTACCTCTGGGGTGATTGTTACAAGTGGAAAATCAAGGATTTGGCCATTGGCAGCCCCTGAAAATCAGGGATTTAGAAAGCTGCGAAAATTCCCAAGGGAGGGAAAAATACCTAGGCAAAATGATTGTATTGATAAATAGCATATGTGAGGAGGCAGGACACTACCGAGTATGCGGGAAAGGAGACTACTATTTTTTTTTCTTGCTATTATGAACACTACTGATTGAGTGTGAGGCAAGAGGAGTCTATGGAAGATAAGAGATATTTCCGAGGAGGAGGTTCCGAGTTCACCCTCATGGGTTCATGGTCAGGCTACGGGGTAATTCGTGCAAGTAGTTTGAATGCCCTATTCTACTGTTGGGAGGAACGTCGTTGTTCCTTTTGTCTTCCAGCGAGCTGCTTCAGATATGCAATCTTCCCTTCTCTAATTGAGTGTTTACTTCTAATTGTTGTAATACATCTGGTTGATTTACCGCATGTCTGTTGAGATGTTTTGAGTTGCATCTAAATTGAATTATTTCTATCTCTGTGGAAGGAATTAGTTACAAAAGTAGCGTAATTATTAAAGTCTATATGGATATAATAGTCTGATAAAAAATTGTTCGATTATATGAATATGTGCAATACAGATTCCTACAAAACAGTTTTATAAATTATTTCTGAAAATCACTTTCTGGGCAACCCTTATGATTGAATTTAGAATCGGTAAGAAAACTAGGAGTTTATTTGATTTCTTCCTAGAATAATCAAATGGATTTGCGTGATTAAATTCTAGAGGTAACTTCTATCTGTAATTGTATTTCTGTTAAAATAGAGTTATTTCCTGTACATCGAAATTTTTGGTGTCTACATCTAGGCATGAACATATTGAAACTAGTCTAAATACATGAAGTAAGTATTTTCAGCAAGTGCAAATTCAGAGGTATAAATGAATTAGGGATGCTATCTGCCACTTCGTATAGACCTTGATCCACTCTGAGTCAGTAGAATTTCACGATAGATTGGTAACAAGTATATATCTAATTACTATTGGTAGGCATGATAAAGAACTACGGAAATCTAATGACTACATAGACAAACACGTGTATATAACTATATGCATGTATGTTTTAGTAAGAAGTTTCTCCTATGCTCCGAATATGATAAATCTTTGATAGACACACAGTCGTAATGGGAATTAAATTGTGAAAGAGTGGGAATTCTCTAGTTAAAGAAACAACCGATATATGATCATTCAATTTTTAAAGCCAAACACAAAAGGCCAAACATAACAGTAAATCCATTGTTAAACTTTGGAAACTCTTTTCTTTCTAGGACGGGGTAGACAAATGGTATAATATAAAGTCGAACCGCACAAATAATAAGTACAACGTTCAAATTTAAAAGACAAAATTTCTTTGACACAGATTAACTTTCAAACGAATTTGAATAGGATGTCTTTTAATAATTAAAGAAAACGAAGTATATTATATAGTCGAATAGACTCTTTACTTATTTATAGATTCAATACTTATACAGGAACTGGCGTTATGCCATTAATGGAAGGACAACCCAAGGGGTTTACTCTAACAATCACTATAGTAGACACAAAGCTAGATACAATAGAGCTATTTGAATCATGATTCCCTTATTCGATGGTAGAACCTGTAGAGTTAGACGAGGGGTGAAAGGTTCGAAACCCGAATACCTTTTGCGCAGGGGCAATGACGGGTATCTGGGACTTGTGTGGATGGAGACCTTGCACATAAATCAAATCCAGTAAATTTTAGTCTTTATTCAAGAAATAAGAATCCATAAGAAGTAGATTGCAATAAGACTATAGGAGTTAAACCGAGGTTCCCCCTCTCAAGAAGATACTTATCTTGTTCATGTATGGGTTCAAATCCTTGCCCCATCGCCTGCTATTTGTCTATATGTTCAGGCTGAGGGAGGAGAACACAGTACCATCTCTAATGGGTCCTCGCAACAACAAGGCCCACCTTTAGTGATAGTAACAAGTCTTATAACACAACGATTACTTTTAAAACAATACAAACTTTTCTATAAGCAGAAACTGAAGTAATACTATAGAGGTTTTACACAACATATCAAAACCATTAAAGGGTTAAGTCTAAATCAGTTCTGAATAAAAAACTATAACAAATAAATATACAAAATCAACAGTGATAGCATATTCATCGCACTATGGTGTTCAAAGTACAGAGACAAACTACCACCCCGTCAAGATGACATAGCTTCATGGTACACACGAAAAGTTGTGCTACAGGAGTCCCAGTTAAATTATTGAGGGTATCACAGAAACAAAAGACAACAATGATAATAGAGGGACCAACCGAGAGCCTGGTAAATCTACAGGATAATGACTCCATCCATTTCGGGGAAGACAAAAGAAAATATGACATATTACCTATCAAACAGAAACAGTCGACATCCTTTTGAACCTTATATAGAACTAACCTACCTCCGCAACATTATTTTAGAAAGGCGATAATAAGAATAACGAAGAACAAGTCGGTATGTATACTATGAATTAAGATTTTCACTTTGAAACTTTTTAAAATAAAGAGAAAAACCAAGGCACATCACTTATTGGAGGAGAGGCGTATGCTTCGAACCACCCTAACTCTGAAAGACTCAGGAGAATACTACAGAGGGATCCAAACGCCTAACCAGGAATGGATATCGACAATCCTAGGGAGGAAATCGTTTTCCTAGGACAACAGGTGATCTTTCAAAAGTTTTATAGAGAAATCACCATAAGGTAGAGCACAACAGAAGAAAGGAAATCACTACAGAAACTAACGAAAAAAACAGAACACCTAACATTAATTCCGAAGGTTTACATCTATGTGTTGTTTATCTATCTCGGTAGTGTGTTTTATAAGACTTACTAGAGCCGAGGGCCACGCCAGTAGTTACACCATGGGAAACCTCCTTCGCTCACGACAGTTTTTCCCTCTGAAATTGGGGTATGTCGACCCCCTTCGTGAAGACTCAGGAATGACAAAGCGGAAAACCTATTCTAACCCTAAGCAGCGCCTTGTCACCTCATAGTAAATGCAGGGAGTGTGGAGGACATATTTCCATGTGACAATGGCAGAGTGAATATGACACCCTGGGGTATGGAGCCAATAACTAAAAGGGAATTCGTAGGCAGCCTTAAATGAATTTACAGAACTATAAACTTTGTTGACATTAATCCTTCTCGTACACTTAAAGAAGGATTTCAATGGGACACCACCATAACTTGAGTTAAACCATTATTTTTCACCTATGTAAATCCGAGACAGCGGTTAGATCCTAGCTGTCAGCATCCCACTGGCCTTTGGAATCTTGTACTTTCATGCCATCAACCGATGTTTCTAAAGAACTACAAATTAACCAAGACTTGGTAGTTAGGTTAGCTGGTTGGTGTAAGAGAAAATTTGACCCCCCCTGTCTATTACGATTAAGAACTAATTAAGGAATTCCTTCCATAACACCATAGGTGGATATGTGAACGAACTTGAAGGCTTGGTTTATTTTATAAAAAATATTTACATCATGTATGCGTAGCCTATAGGTGTACTTAAGGGAGTTACCTAATAAACTTGGGGACATTTCCTCATAACCTTCTATGCTTGTCACAAACAGGAAAACCTTATGGTGTCTAGGAAATTTAAGAGTTGTATCAAGGAATTTATAACAAAACTTTAAAGTGAATTATTTTTACAGAATTTCCTAACCAATCGACAATAGAGTTGCATGACTAGAACCCCCTTTTTCCACCCAGAAACTATTTAATAATTTATTTTTAATTTTTTTGTGTAAATATGAGATTCATTACAGAATATCTATACATGGTAGGAATAAATATATATATATATATATATATATATATATATATAGTAACTGTACATAATGTTTCATAACTGCTCAAACATCTAACGAATCACCCCATAAGATTTTCAATGCTCGATACATGAGACAAATTGAGTACATTTTCGCTCTTTATGATTATGCCAATAGCATAAGATTGTACAGTTTGGTTATTCACAAACAAAGTTCTTTGTTTTGTTATAAAATAACGTAGGAGTGAAAGTTCAGTGAATTAAAGGACCTAAAATATGGAAATATACAAAATATATATGCATATACATATTTCTATGGATTTGAAGATGCGCATCTATATGAATAACTAAAGAACTTTTGAACCTTTTATAAAGATCAAAGTAGACCCGGAAGGGGGTATACAATACAATTTCACTATATGAATACATATTTCTATCTGATACAGAGTCCTGAGTATAAAATATCTAATATACAGAAACAAATGATTGACTGTTACATAACTTGAAATTTGAGTTTCCATCTAAATCGGATATACATTTAGGAGAAAATAGTACATCCCTGTTTCATTACGTAACACTAAAGAAAAAGTTTGGAATGGTAAATACATAAAGCATGTTCACAGTATGGGGTTTTCCCTTATGTCTTTTCTTTAAAACGGAATAGACAAATAACCAGCTGTTATATGAGACTGGTACTTTTTCCCACGATAACTGTATTCTAGCACATAACTGTTTCATGCGATAGAACCTGGATTAATATATTTTTTAGAGCATTGTAAAATAGAACCTGAGTACCTTTTGCACAGGAAGCTACCCTAGAATCCAGAGACTTCGAATGCACGCAGAGTTGTAAGGAGATCAAGAATATTATAATTAGTGTTAAGTCAGTGTTAAATAAAATTCAATACAAAATATAGACTAAATTATCAGGGTAAAATGTTTATAAAAGATACAATGCAGATGAAAATTTGGGTTGCGCTTAGCTTGTGGTTCTGGGAGAAAATGTCGTTGTTCCTCCTTGCATCCATGAGAAAGTCATCCACATACCAGAAGGGGTGGAGTGTCCAAGGATCGCCTGATGGGTACCCTCACATTCAAATAAGGGTCTCATCATTAGATTATAGTAATCAAATATTAATTAATATTTTCAGAAAGATAAATAAACATGAAGCAATCATAAACCCAGAATTATAAATAACATACAGTATAAAACATACTCCACAGAGAATACACAAATCCAAATCACAGAAAACGCTAGGCGATTTTTGTCCTCATACTTACAAAATAATTACAAGATTGATGACAAATAAAAAAAAAACCATAACAGGGTTCTATATTACCTAAATCCATGTTACTTTCTTCATACGAAAATGAGGGATTTTAGACAGATTTCCAGAACGAAAAATAAGGTGAAGCAATAAATCCCTGGAATGGCTTACACAATGAAAATCGTAACTGGTATCTATACTTGTATAGGCATGAATGGGGTAAATAGAATATCCTTGATTAAAACAAAACATACATAACAGTCAAATAAATCCTCACCGTAGGTACAGATTTGACCTACGACTTCATCCCCTTAAATCTGAGTAGGCAAGGTTCCACAGAAGGACGAATGTAAGAATCAGATAACTCAAAGATTAAGGATCAACCAAACAGAATCTATAGAGATCATAGTAGGGGATGCCCCTTTTTTTTAAAATAAGGAGTAATTTTCAACAATGGAGATTGATACCTTTCTCGGACAAAGAAATCTCACGAAGAGGATATGGGTCTTGCCAGAGAGATGTAGCATTCGCTCATGTATAAAAATACTCAACATAGAGCCCTTTTTAGAGGTATTTGTAATAGGGTTTCATTATTTGTGTTGTAACGATAGGTATGTCGTGAACAAGTAAATACCAGGTTACACAAACAAAGAAAATGACTGAGGGTAATTGTTGTTTGACAGAACCCTAAATACGTTAGGGGTTAGTCCCAAATCAAAAGAGACCGAGAACCTTCTGTGTAGGATACTTCACAGGTTAATGGACTCTGCAAAAACAAGTGACTACCCAATGAAGGAAGATGCAGGACATCACCAATGTATATATATTCATGACCAAAGGAAATAGTCGAGTGAGTTAAAGAATAAAGGGGAGAACCTTCACTGGAAATCATAAAAATTAATAGTTGTAGAGTTATTTTCACTATGAAAAAACACCTCGAAGGTTCCTCCTGGCTACTAAAATCATAATCATGTTGTGGAATTATGTAACATCCCCAAAAAAATAAATTATTTTTAAGTCTGAAATGGCTTAGGAAATTATTTCCGTTTTTGGTAAATTCAAAATTGGAAAATTATTGCCATTTATGGAAATTCTAAATTTCGAATTTAGTTAAGTGTAATTGATGATTATGATTGTTGGGCATTGATCTGATTTGACCCAACTAACTATTTGACTATGACACTTGTATGAAACAAAATATTTTATATTTATTGTTGATGGACAAATGGAACAGCGAGGTCAAAATCAACTGACCATGACTCCATGAGAGGGGAACATGTTGGAACTACGGCTTAATGTTACATGTGGAAAATCAAGAATTTGGCCATAGGTAGCCCCTGAAAATCAAGGATTTGGAAAGCTGCAAAAATTCCCCAAGGTGAAAAGACCTAGGAACAATTGTTTTGGATATATAGCATATGGGAGGAGGCATGACGTTGCCTAGTATGTTGGGGGGGAAAGAATGATCTCTTGTTGGTATGAACACTACTTGATGAGTGTGAGGAAAGGATAAGTTGTTGAACTGAAGGACTATTGTTGACAAGGAGTTTTAATTTTGCCCTCATGGATTAATGGTCAGGCTAGGGGGTGAACGGGACAAGTAAATTGGTTGTTTTGTTCTAAGGTTGGGAGGAACTTGGATGTTCCATTTGTTATTCAGAAACTATTCAGATATGTCTATCTATTCCTTCTCTGGTTGAGTATTATTGAATTATTGGCTGCTAGAATGCATCTGTTTAAATCTGGATGAATTGTTATGTTTGTTAAATTCCGATGGAATGAGGTGAAATGTAGGAAAAACCCTTACAGTTTTTTTTTAATTGCAGAAGTTGAGCAACCCTTCTGTGTACCTTGGCTGGGATGGAATTTATTTATGAAAGTATATTGGGATATAAATATATTTTAAATAGAATATGATTTTGAATAATGTTCTTGAAAATCCCTACCAGATAGGTGATTCATTTACATCTAGATATTCAATTTGAATGTAAACTGAAGACTATGCAAACTCTAAAGGAGATTTCAAAAGTAAAACTAAGATTTAAATATACATATATATGTACAGTCCTATCTTTGTAGGACATCCTTTTAATTCTGGACGAATCATCCTATTGATTTATTACTGTTGGGATGAAGTAAATATAGTATAATTATTATCGTTTTACTGTATCTTATTGGCAAGAAAATTATGGAAATAAACTTGAGAGCTTAGAATTATACATATATATTTTATTATATACCAAATAAACAGGTAGAATTAAAGGGTTATGAAGATTAGACTATATTAATGTCTTTCCAGACTGGAATTTATTACATACAATAGGAAGTACTATGGATACAATTATATAGAGATGCATATATATATGCATAGCTGGCTATATCAGAAGCCTCTGACTCTTTTAATTACCGATTGTGTAAATTCCATTAGTTGCCATTAATGTCAATGAAAACGAATAGTTTAGACAGTCACAAATGAAGTTCTGAAATAAAAACGAATAGGTCAAGTAGTCACAAATGAAGTTCTAAAATAAAAATGAATAGTTCAAGTAGTCACAAAACAAAGTTATGAAATGAAAACGAACAGTTTAGAGAGTCACAAACGAAGTTTTGGAATAAAATTATATAGTAGTAAACTAAATGAAGTGAAGCGTATACACCCTGGAACCATATAATTTCGATACGCATAGATCTACTGCAGTAATAATCAAAAAGGAAAAGTTATAGGAATAAACAAAGGAATTGTTCGAATTTCTCTATAAAATCAAAAGTAAACTCGGAAAGGGTCAAGACAGAATTATTGTTCACAGATACATGTTGTTATTCATTCCATAAATATTTGTATAACAGATCTATTATTCTGAAAGAAGGGAATGTTCAATTTTCCATCTAAGTCAACTATACAATTATGAACAATGGCATAATCCTGCTCATATCATCCTATTATACAACAACAAGTTTTTAGTCCCTATGTCTTTCCTTTAAACTGAAGATATAGAGATAGTGAATCGGCCATCTTTATGAACCTGAACAATCTCTCCCTTGATGATTGTATTATATATCATAATCATATCATTTCTTAGAAATCTAGGGCATTTTCTTAAGAACGGTAAAATGAAACCCGAGTACCTTTCTTGAACAGGGCATGGTTCTGATCCATCGCAATGACCTTGTAAGCCTGCAAGAAAGATGAAACGATATTTTCTTAGCGTCAATTAGAAACCAACAACACTTGATCTTTTAAAGGTAAAATCTTATAAGACAACGAAGGTATCATCTTACAGAGTAATACTTATCTTGAATTGTCACAGGAATGATCCCAGTCATAGTCGTGATACATCAACACACCGAAAGGGGAGGAGTGAACATGAACGGCCTGATGGGTACCCTCGCATCAAAACATGGTCCCATCATTAGATTGGATAATTTTTTATTTGAAAATGAACCTTTCAGGAAATTAGACAAGAAAACAACAATAACACCATAGAAATTGCAAATATGAAATGCAAAGGGGTTCACGTGGTATGCGTAGGCCGAAGGCATGTTTCAAGTTAGAGTACCAATAACATTGAATATAGATTTATATGCGTTATGCCAAATACATTTACCAAAATCTAACATGGACCGACTATCTGTGCTGAAGAGAATGCATTTATTCGAAGTTTAAATAAAGAGTTAACTTTCATGCCGAATGTCAGGCTTCAAATGGTATTTCACACTCACAGACAAATGATATTAACAAAGTGAAAGATGTTACCCCAATGTAATATAGACTCAAATACTTTCATGCTACGAAGTGCTTCTCAATGAATAAAGATATATACCGAATGGAAATTACAACAATCTTTAAAAGAATTACAGTCATCAAAGTCAACTAGTGGTTTGGGGGGACCTACAGAATGGTGGAATCCCAAGCAAAACCCAGTACAACCACACCCAACAGAGGCAAAGAATCATTATAAAATTTTATCGAAGGGAAATTTTATTTCACCCAAATAGAGTATAACATACAATATACAGTGTGGGTTTTACCCTACTAAGATGACTTCCTGGACTAGAAATCCCACGTAGTCTCATAGAGACCCAACACCAAGTCACAACACATAAAGATAAGGGAAACCCATAAAATAAAGTAGAGGAACAACGATGAACCCTATGAGTAACAATATGTACACGTTAACTCTAATACAATGCATGTGCTAGATCGTTGAAGTCGGGAACAAGGAGGCAGCATATAGAGAATATTTAGAAAGGATTTAGGACAAATCAATAGGGAATTATTCTCACCTGTTTCAAGGAGGGTGGCTAGATCGTATTTGGTTACCCATTCTCACTTTCGCAAAGTGAAAAAGTCGATAAGAGGGAACAAAACCTAATTACACCCTTCCAGAAGCAAAATAAGGAGGGAGTTAATAGAATCGTATCGTTCCATGTGACTTTTGGGAGGCGATCTACTTTGCACTAGACTTGAAGGTCAGATGACAGGCCTCAGAAGGGACCCTACGCAGACCTCCATTAAATGACTATACAAACGTTCAATGCGACCCTGACAATTACCTTTTGTTTCTCATGCCGAGTTAATGCTAAGGAGGGCGATGGGTCGAAGCTTTACATTGTAACCTTTGAGGCTAAGTCTCATTCAGGTAGAAGGTAACGATGAGACGATTATCATTGCACTATTGGTAGAGGGGGAAGGTTACCCTTAGACTCCAATGACATGCAACCAACTTCTTTAACTTTGAAATGGACCAGGAACTACACTCGTTCAATCTTTCTTCTTTGGCCAACTTAAGACTAAAATCTTGAAGTCACAACTATAGTAAGACTGTGACTGGTGTCACGAAAGTTATATGCATGTTGGAACACCTTTATTTTCTTATGACATAATGTATTTCCCTATATACATTAACACTATCTAGACAGGAATGCAAAAGTTGTCGATACTTTGGAGTTTTCCCATTGAAACAATCATACCTAGAAATATAACTTATGAAAATCTTTAATAGTGTCAAACGTGATGCATTTAAATATATCTAAACACACATATAAAGAGAGTTAATAAATAGGAGATTATATATATATGTGTGTGTGTGTGTGTGTGTGTGTGTGTGTAGATATACCTATATATAAAAATACTAGTATGTATTTTGCAAGGAGTAAGGATTTGTTTTAGAATACTGTTAACACTTCCACTGATGATACAAATATCAAGGAATTCGAAAGGCTAGGAATGATAAGGCCATCCCTAGATATACATATGACTAGTATGTAACATGAGTAACTTCAAGAAAATAAACAAGGTGGGAAACATAAGCCCATGGAGAGTTGAATAGAGATAATGTATGCACTTAGATCTTATCCTTACATCTTTTGAATTTATTATTTGTAAAGGAAGAGAGTTAATGTCCCCAACAATTTTTTTTTTTGGTAATTTTGGGGACCACTACATATGGTATCAGAGAAAAGGTTACAACACTTGGACCTTAAATAGGGCCAAACCATTTTCTTAGAACATAGTTTTTTTGTTTATGCAAAACTAACAAAAACCGTTATT
>SNQJ01S0101209.1:72787-94034 GCA_010110895.2 Picea sitchensis
ATTAATCTAATAATAAAAATAATAATAATGACATGATTAATCCACAATGGGGATTTAATCCAATAACAAAATAATAAGAATGCTCTTCGCAGTTATATTATTTCAACAATATTATCAATTGGAACTTGGTGTAGGTGGAATTTCTAGAAGGCGAGTTCCAAGAGGAAACTCTGTGCATTCTGGACAGGAGAGAAATATCACTTCGGAATAGAGTCGTCGCCCAGGTAAAAGTGCAATGGAAACACTTTTACCTTGTTCCAAGAAAGGGATGAACACTAAGGAAAGTGTTTTATTGAAGGGGAAAGGATGTAAGATCCCAAAAAAATTAAATTATTTTTAAGTCTGAAATTTCTTAGGAAATTATTTCCATTTATGGTAAATTCGAAATTGGAAAATTATTGCCATTTATAGAAATTCTGAATTTCGAATTTAGTTAAATGTAATTGATGATTATGACTGTTGGGAAGAGATTTGATTTGATCGAACTAACTATTTAACAATGACACTTGTATGAAACAAAATATTTTATATTTATTGTTGATGGACAAATGGAACAACTGGGTTAAAATCAGTTGACCATGACTCCATGAGACGGGACCATGTTGGAACTACCACATGGTTGAATGTTACATGTGGAAAATGAATAATTTGGCCATAGGAAGCCCCTAAAAATAAGGGATTTTAAAACCTACAAAAATTCCCTAAGGGGAAAAGACCTAAGCACAATTGTTTTGGATATATAGCATATCGAAGGAGGCAGGACATTGCCTAGTATGTTGGGCGGAAAGGAATGATCTCTTGATGTTATAAACGCTACTTGTTGAGTGTGAGGAATGGATAAGTTATTGAACTGAAGGACTATTGTTGAGGAGGAGTTCTAACTTTGCCCTCATGGATTCATGGTCAGGCTAGGGGGTGAACGAGACAAGTAAATTGGTTGTTTTGTTCTAAGGTTGGGAGGAAATTGCCTGTTCCATTTGTTGTTCGAAAACTATTCGGATATTTCCATCTATTCCTTCTTTGGTTGAATATTATTGAATTATTGGCTTCTAGAATGCATCTGTTTAAATATGGATGAATTGTTCTATTTGTTAAATTCCGATGGAATGAGGTGAAATGTAGGACAAACCCTTACAATTTTTTTTAATTGCAGAAGTTGAGCAACCTTTCTATATATCTTGGCTGGGATGGAATTTATTTATGAAAGTATATTGGGAGATACATCTGTGTTAAATAGAATACGATTTCGAATACTGTGCTAGAAAATCCCTACCAGATGGGTGATTCATTTACCTCTAGATATTCAATTTGAATGTAAACTATAGACTGTGTAAACACTAAAGGATATTTCGAAAGTAAAAATGAGATTTAAATATACATATATATGTACATTCAAATATCTGTAGGACATCCTTTTAAATCTGGACGAATCGTCCTATTAATTTATTACTATTGGGATGAAGTAAATATAGTATAATTCTTACAATCTTACTGTATCTCATTAGTAAGAAAATTTTGGAAATAAACTTGAGAGATTAGAATTATACATATATATTTTATTATAGACCAAATACACAAGTAGAATTAAAGGGCTTTGACGATTAGACTGTATTTTTTTTTTTTTGTCTGGAGGAATCAGCAACTAGTTGGGCATGTGCTCACGTTACACGTGGCCGTGTTATCCAACCGCTACCACTATAACCTCTAGGTGTGCCCACGATGCCCCTTACGCAAAACACAAGGTAAGTTGGGGGGAGTTGAACTCGAAACCTCATGGAACTTCATTTTCACGGCACTTGCCAATTGAGCTGCCCCCCCGGGGGCAAATGGTATAGCTGGTACGATTAGACTGTATTAATGTCTTTCCAGACTGGAATTTATTACATACAATAAGAAGTACTATGGATACAATTATATAGAGATGCATATATATATGCATATTCGTCTATATGAAGAGCCTTAGACTCTTTTAATTACCTATTGTGTAAATTCCATCAGTTGCCATTAATGTCAATGAAAATGAATAGTTCAGAAAGTCACAAATGATGTTCTGAAATAAAAATGAATAGTTCAAGTAGTCACAAATGAATTTATGAAATAAAAACGAATAGTTCAAGTAGTCACAAAATGTAGTTATGAAATGAAAACGAATAGTTCAGAAAGTCACAAACAAAGTTATTCAATAAAATGATACAATAGTAAACTAAATGAAGTGAAGAGTATACACCTTGGAACCATATAATTTCGATACACATAGATCTATTGCAGCAATAATCAAAAAGGAAAAGCTATAGGAATAAAAAAAGGAATCGTTCGAAATTCTCTATAAAATCCAAAGTAAACCTGAAAAGGGTCAAGACGGAATTACTGTTCACAGATACATGTTGCTATTCATTCCAGAAATATTTGTATGACAGATATATTATTCTGAAAGAAGGGATTGTTCCAGTTTCCATCTAATTCGACTATACAATTATGAACAACAGTATAGTCCTACTCATATCATCCTATTACACAACAACAAGGTTTTAGTCCCTATATCGTTCCTTTAAAATGAAGATACAGAGATAGTGAATCGACCATCTTTATGAACCTGAACAATCTCTCCCTTGTTGATTGTATTACAAATCAAAATCATATCATTTCTTAGAAATATAGGGCATTCACTTAAGATGGTAAAATGAAACCCAAGTACCTTACTTGAACAGGGCATGGTTTTGATCCATCGCAGCGACCTTGTAAGCCTACAAGAAAGACAAGACGATCTTTTCTTAGTGTCAATTAGAAACCAACAACACTTAAACTTTTAAAGTTAAAATCTTATAAGACCACGAAGGTATCATCTTATAGAGTAATACTTATCTTGAATTGTCAAAGGAATTCTCCCAGTCATAGTCGCGATCCATCAACACATCAAAAGGGGAGGAGTGAACTTGAACGGCCTGATGGGTACCCTCACAAAAAACATGGTCCCATCATTAGATTGCCTACCTTTTTAATTAAAAAATCAACCTTTCAAGAAATTAGGCAAGAAAACAATAATAAAACCATAGAAATTGCAAATATGAACTGCAAAGGGGTTTTCATGGTATGTGTAGGCTGAAGGCATGTTTCAAGTCAGAGTAACAATAACATTGAATATAGAGTTATATGCATTATGCCAAATACATTTACCAAAATCTAACATGGACTGACTATCTGTGTTGAAGAGAATGCATTTATTCGAAGTTTAAATAGAGAGTTAACTTTTATGCCGAATGTCAGGCTTTGAATGGTATTTCACACTCACAGACAAACGATATTAACAGAGTGAAATACATTACCCCAATGTACTACAGACTCAAATACTTCTATGCTCCAAAGTTCTTCTCAACGAATAAAGATATATACCGAATGGAAATCACAACAATCTTTAAATGAATTACAGTCATCAAAGTCAACTAGTGGTTTGGTAGGACCTACAGAATGGTGGAATCCCAAGCAAAACCTAGTACGACCACACCCAACAGAGGCAAAGGATCATTATAACATTTTATTGAAGGGAAATTTTCTTTCGCTCGAATAGTGTATAACATACAATATACAGTGTGGGTTTTACCCTGCTAAGCTGACTCCCTGGACTAGAACTCCCATGCAGTCTCACAGAGACCCAACACCAACCCACAAAACATAAAGATAAGGGAAACCCATAAAAGAAAGCATAGGAAAAATGATGAACCCTATGAGTAATAATATATACATGTTAACTCTAATACAATGTCTGTGCTAGATCGTTGAAGTCAGGAAAGAGGAGGCGACATACAAAGAATCTTCAGAAAGGATTTAGTACAAATCAATAGGGAAGTATTTTTACACATTTCGAGGAGGGAGGCGAGACCACATTTGGTTACCCATTCTCAGTTTCGCCAAGATGATCCTTTTCCACAGTATAAACACCAGACCGACTCTCCATAGTCATCAATGGAGAGGTTGCATAGAGTGAAAAGGTCGAAAGGAGGGAACACAACCTAATTACACTCTTCCGGAAGAAAAGTAAGGAGGCAGTTATTGAAACCGTATTGTGCCATGTGACTTTCAGGAGGTGCCTACTCTGCACTAGACATGAATTTCAGACGAAAACCCTCAGAAGGGACCCTGCACAGACCTCCATTAAATGACTGTAGAGAGGTTCAATGCGACCCTGACAATCACCTTATGTTTCTCGTTCTGAGTTAATGCAAAGGAGGGTGATGGGTCAAGGCTTTACATTGTAACCTTTGAGGCTAAGTCTCATTCAGTTAGAAGTTAACGATGAGACGATTATCATTACACTAATCATAGTGGGGGAAGGTTACCCTTAGACTCAAACAACATGCGACCAACTCCTTTAACTTTGAAATGGACCAGGAACTAAACTCGTTCGATCTTTCTTCTTTGGCCAACTTAAGACTAAAATCTTGAAGTCACAACTATAGTAAGACTGTGATTGGTGTAGTGAAAGTTATATGCATGTTGGAACACCTTTATTTTCTTATGACATAATGTATTTCCCTATATACATTAACACTATCTAGATAGGAACGTGAAAGTGGTCGAGACTTTGGAGTTTTCCCATTGAAACAATCATACCTACAAATATAACTTATGAAAAGATTTAATAATGTCAAACGTGATTCATTTAAATATATGTTGTGACATCCCCAGAAATAAAATGTTTTTGAAATGTAAAATTGGTTGGAAAATTATTTTGTTTTTAGTAAATTCGAATTGGGAAAATTTTTGCCATTTATGGCAATTCTGAAATTTGAATTTGATAATTGTAATTAATTATTATGACTGTTGGGAAGAGATTTGTTTTGACCCAACTAACTATTGGACTATGACACTTGTATGAAAACAAAATATTTTATATTAATTGCAGGAGGACAAATGGAACAGCCATGTTAAAATTAGTTGACCATGAATCCATGAGTGGGGAACATGTTGGAACTACCTTTGGGATGATTGTTACAAGTGGAAAATTAGATATTTGGCCATTGGCAACCCCTAAAAATCAGGGATTTAGAAAGCTATGAAAATTACCTAGGGGGGAAAAGAAAGACCTAGGAAAAAGCATTGTTTGGTTAAATAGCATATGTGAGGAGGCAGGACGCTACCGAGTATGCTGGGGAAAAGAGAACTATTGAGTACTTTCTGTTATGAGCACTAATTGTTGAGTGTGAGGCAAGGAGAAGACTACGGGAAAAGAAGACATTGTTGAGTAGGAGGCTCGAAGTTTTCCCTCATGGATTCATGGTCAGGCTAGGGGGTGAACTGGGCAAGTGATTCGGCTGCCCTGTTCTATGGCTGGGAGGAATGTGGTTGTTACCTTGTCTTCCCATGAACTGGTTTAGATATGTCAATCCTTTCCTCCTCTGTTTTGAATGATTTTGTATCGGATGCAATGTATTTGTTACATTTGAAATGAAATGTGTTCAATTTTATGTACAAACGTTGTTTATATCTGATGTATGGTATTTATTAAATATGAGATGAAATAAATTCCATTTTTTGTTTGAATAATCTGATAACTAATGTAACGCATTTATTAAATCTGAACTCATATAATTCCTAGTCTCTAGCGGTTGATTTAATCACAGATGTCACACACCCACTGCTTCTAACTGATATAGTAATGCGAAGAAAAACCAGTTCGAATGCATGAACCCTGAAGACTGACAGAAAATGTCTTGCAAATATAATTCCTGAATGACTCCTTCCTGAGCGAATAACAGAATTGGCCCTCTAATTATTATGATAGTCGAAGGGATTATGCATGGTTAGATTTTGGGGAGAAATCTCCTCTAAACTAGATTTATGGCTATTTTTGTTTTTTTCTTTATTTTCTGTATGAAACCAATGTTGGTTTTGGCATGTTGAGATTGGAGGTTATTTCATTAATCTAACGGTATAAATAATGCCAGAAACAACCTACCAAGTTCTGACAACAATACTATATCTCCTCTCCATTCAATGGACTGTGTGAAATTGATATTAGAAATAAAGCATGGAGAATGAAAATCTAGGTTAGACACCTTATAATCATTAAAGTTGATTATACAAATTTTTCTCTAGTTAACTTAATACTGAGATTCAAAACTATGTGTTTGCCTTTTATCTCCACCGATGGGAGGTGTAGAGTTAGCCCTGCAGTTTAGGCATGGAGGTTGAATAATACTAGCTTCCTTATAGTCCATTAACCTAATCCATGTAAAGGTACTTTAAAACAAGAGAATACAAAAGAAGAAAATTATACCATATACATTATGATGATAGATCTATTATATGTGAGGTTTTAACAATGAAGTAACATAACACCCCTTTTTACTCCTTGGATAATTGTTAGATAATGGCCTAGAAAGAGTACCAACCATACTTACATTCAGGGGTATGTAACATCTCAGATCATCAGTTTTATATTTAAAAACTGTTATATATGACAATGGTAATACGACTGCAGAAGTAGAAAAATATGCTTAATATTTGGAAAGCTTTATGCCCTGTACATCAGACATTAATAATCAAGTATGTAGCCGACTACGAAAAACCCCAGTATAGTTTCAAAACATTATCTGTACATGCAAATAATCAACAGTTATCTAAAAGAAATTAAGCATTCAACCTTTATACATAACCCGATAGTTCACAACAGGATAATCCAAAACCACCCTTTAAACTAGAATGCAGGAGCTGCGAATTTAATTCGAGCTTGGAGTAATTCAAAACCAGTTCTGTTATTGGAAAAAGGAAAACTTATGTCCATTATAATATCAGGAAAAAACAACCTTAGGTCGTAATAATAAAATGAAAACCTTGCCAATAATCTTAGACGAATATCATCCAATTCGGAAGACTGTATCTAAACCTCACAACGACAACTCCTGAAGCCGGAATTGTTGTCTCATAGAATAAAACTTAGAGTGGTGGAACCTGGAATACGTCAAAAGCTAGGAAACTCGAGTACCTTTTGGAAATGGTGAAGTCGAGGACCCAAAGGCCCCTGTACACCCCCTTTCCTGCATAACAAAACAATGAAGAATTCCAATTAGTACCTTATGATCAGAAACCACTTACTAAGTGTAAACATTCCTAAATAAAATTAACCTCACCAGAAAGTAAAGGAAAGGGATGTTTCAAGCGAACACTTAACTTGGGATTACAGCTAGAAATCGCCATGCTATTACATCCCAGTACACGTTTTGACTACGCTCCCGAGAGGGGTGGAGAGGCCATCGACCATCTGATGGGTACCTCACAGTCAAAAGGGGCCCATCATTAGTTGAATACCCAACTTAATTATGCACAAAGGAAAACTGTACAGAGAGCTAAATATTATAAATAAGAAGACATAACATTATAGGTTCTGTATTCAGGGTATGAACTGAGATGAGTCCAATACCCTTGAGATTCAGAAGCATCGTTAAATCAATAAGAACTAGATACAACCTTTCCCTGTTTACGGCTCAACAGGAAGAATGATGAGGTCCCAACCCTTACAACCCTGGACCAGGTGACCTCTCAACCGGATGCTCCCACACCGTAAACCAAACTCTCTCAGCGGAAAATTAGCTAATATATTATACCGTTGGGTGGTGAATCTCCAAGGGATTCCAACAGTATCTGGAATTAGGTTTGAAATTCATAGAATAGATAAACCCCGGGAAATTAATGTGGTTGGGGTAAAGTACTGCAGGAAAAGAACTAACCTATCGAATGGCTCCCCTTACCAGAGAATAATCCCAAAGAAAACAGTACAGAATGAAACAACCCGCTAGTTAAACTCGAGTTTTAACACACATAGTCTACCCATGAAGGATGAACGAGGTGAAAGTTATCACCAGTGGAAAGATCTTACCTTATGAGGAAAGGCATGCCGAATTCCTCCACATTTTCGAATTGTCCCGACACCACCAGGTCTTTGAACTCAGCATTGGGAGTGAAGTTTTACGGAGAATATCCTAAGGGAAGTTTTGGTAATACAGAGATGAAAGGACAGTGGTTAGTAGACTGGGCGAGTAGGTACTCAACCAGGTGATGAAGGTGACGTGGAAACCTTTAGACGGACTCCATTAATATAGCGTTGGGCCCGAGGAGAAAATGTCAGTCCCACTTATTGTCTTTCGCAGAGGTTCTTCCATCACGTCCCCATATTTAAAAAACTCTAACGATAGGTGGTTCCATAATGATAAACTCAACCAGTTTTGGGTCACCTTTCTTGTCCGCCAAAAACTGTTTACCAGTGTTATTTCCGCATTAGCCTAAGGTGTAGGACTGACCTAATTTTCTCCTATCAGTACAACCGCCACGATCAAGTGATAGATGAATGAAACCTGCTCTCTGTATGGGAAGGGTGAATTATGTTCAGACTCTTAAAGTGATCAGATAGAACCTATTAAGGATGGTCTACGTAAAGTATCGACATCATGTATAGGGTAATAGTTTTACCTTAGAAATTTCTTTGGATATCTTTTGTCCCTTAAGTATAGTACCATCGCACACCTATGGTATAATATTTTGACTCGAATGGCCTTTTTCTATGGTGGTAACCAAACCATAGTATAGACATACATTGGTGTTCACTTGAATGACAAATCACCACTCTCTAATATCAAGTGGGGTTAGAAATTTCCTTTCGTAATTGAAGCCATAGTATGCTTAGGATGCATGGAGGATAAGCAAGGACCTTTCCTAATATAGGGTCTCTTAGGAAAAAGAAAGTTTTAACAAGGATGTAATACAGTAACAAGAGTTTTTACTAGTTTATTTTTGTATGTAAATTTGAGTTTATTACATATGGTATCATAGCAACAGGTTACAACACTTGGACCTTGAATAGGGCCACATTAACTTCTTGGCCTATATATTTTTTGTTGTTTTATGCAAAACTAATAAACCTATATTGTACAAATAGAAAACCTTTTATGTTTTGTGTGAATTATGGAAGCTCACGATGATGCAGAAATTAGAATGGAAGGAAATCTAGAATAGGGACCTCATGGATATCTAAGATAGAATAGTGATGGAAGCTCTCCTATGGAAGTACTAGAAACAATGAGGAATCTTATTGTTGAGTTGCAGGTTTTCAAAGAAGACAATGAGAAATTGAAGAAAGCACAACAGCAACAACAATAGATAAATGAAGTCCTACTGCATAGTATAGTGACCAAGAAAATCCCAAAGGAGGATAATCATGATGAAGAGGTCAACAAAAGGGCCTCCATGAAATTTGGGCCAAAAATAGAAAAAGGAGACAGATCGTCTGAAGGAACACCTTTAGCTGAAGACAAAACTAAAACAGACAGAAAAAAAAAAACAAGTAGACCACCTTGAAGGAGAATCTAAAAAGATCAAACTAGCTACCTTTTATGGAGAATCCAAGACAGGAGAAGAAGTTGAGGCATGGTTGTTGGACATAAAAAAATACTTCCAGATCTACAACTATTCCAGCAATATGAAGGTCAGAATGGCTATCTACAATCTGAAAGGGAAGGCCAGCATTTGGTGGTAAGACCTAAAATTGGCCAACGGCCTAAAGGAGAAACAATTGGAATGGTCTAACTTTAAGAAGTACTTCAAGAAACAATACCTTTCTGAAATCTATTATGAAAGGAAAATGAAAGAATTTTACGAGTTATGACTTGGACAGATGACGATGGAGGACCTTATAAATAAATTTCTGGAACTACTAAGGTTCGTACCATACATCTGAGAGGATAAGGTAAAAATCTAGCGATTCTTAAGTTGTTTACCATAGTCCTACAAGGATAAAATTGAGTTTGACAACCCCAAATTCTTGACTGAAGTATTCAGGAAAGCACGAATGTGCTATGACCAGTATAAACAACGGGTAGAGTTTCCCAAATCCTAGAAGGATAAGAAACAAGATCGAATGAACCAGTGGAAGAAGGGATAACAACCACCTCCTTATCAGAATGCAGCAAAAATATTTCTGAGAAAGGACTTTCAATCCCATCATCTGAATACGCAAGGCAGTGGTAAACCGGTAAATCTGGGAAAGAAGAAGTTTGGGGACAGCTCCCACGAGCCATTAAAGTGTTGGGAATGTGGAGAACCTCATCTAAGGAGGAACTTCCCACGTTTAATTTCAACCAACAGAATTGTTGTTCATAGTTTACAAGAAGCCTCAACGGTTGGTGACATGGGCAGAAACCTGCATGAGATAAATTCAGCCATAGACGGTCGGCAAGCTGAGCACCAGTCCTCTGTGGTAGAGATCGAAGGTAAAATCAATAACTCTCGAATTTATGTTTTAATTGACCCTAGTGCCACGTTAAGTTATATTACTCTTGATGTAGTATAGTCAAACAAAATTAAGAAACTGAAGCACACAAAATCATGGCTGGTACAACTAGCAATAGGAACTAAAAGGAAAGTAGTTGAATTTATTTCTGATTTTGAGTTCAGCTTAGATGGTCAAAATATAAGAACAAATCTGAACATCCTACCACTAGGATCTTATGATATGATTATTGGGATGGATTGGTTGGAACAACACAAAGAAGTACTAGATTGTTATACAAATTTGCTTAACTATAAAGACGATTTTGGCATTACTAGAACAACCCAAGGTATACCAAAACCTGTATCAGTCAGACAAGATTCATCGATGCAACTCAAGAAATGTATGAGAAAGGGATGTCAAGTTTATACCATCCAAGTAACGAATCTGTTAGAAAAAGAAGATAAGCCAAAGTTAGAAGCCTTTGCTGTCCTACGTGAATTTAGAGACATGTTTGTGGATGAGATACCAGAATTACCTCCTAGAAGGGAACTATACTTCTCCATAGACTTACTACCTGGTTCAGCCCCTATCTCAAAATCACCTTACTGAATGAGTCTACCAGAACTGACAGAATTAAAAATACAATTACAAGAATTGTTGGACAAAGAGTATATTCGACCAAGTGTTTCACCATGGGGGGCACCAGTCCTCTTTGTGAAAAAGAAGGACGGTACTCTAAGACTATGTATCAATTATAGACAACTGAAAAAAATGACTATTAAGAACAAATACCCCTTACCAAGGATAAATGATCTGTTCGATTAAGTAGGTGGGGCCAAGATCTTTTCAAAGTTGGACTTACGATCTGATTATCATCAAGTTAGGATAAAAGATGAGAACATAAACAAAACATCTTTTCGAACAAGATATGGACACTACGAATCCATAGTCATACCTTTCAGACTCACTAACGCACCAGCCACGTTTATGTGCCTAATAAACAGTATTTTCAGTTAGTACTTAGACAAGTTCGTAGTAGTATTTATCGACGATATTCTGGTCTATTCTAAAACAGAGGAAGAACATGATGAACACTTAAGAATAGTTCTGCAAACGTTGAGGAAACACAAACTGTACGCCAAATTTGACAAGTGTGACTTTATTAAAAGGAAATACAATATTTAGGACATGTAATTTTAGCAGAAGGCATTGTCGTAGACCCGGAAAAGATAAAAGCCATTATGGAATGGTCAGTACCTAAGGATGTAGCAAATATCTTGTCATTCATGGGATTCACTGGATATTGTTGCAGATTTATAGAAGGGTTTTCCAAGATAGCCTACCCTATCATGTCAGTACAAAAGAAAGGGACCAAGTTTAACTGGTCAGAGAGGTGTCAAGACAATTTTAACAAGCTGAAGGAATTACTGACAACTGCACCCATATTGAAGGTAACAGACCTAGATAAATACTTCACCGTATGTATTGATGCAAGTAAAGAAGGACTAGGTGGTTTCCTAACTCAGGGAGGACACATTATTTGTTATGAATCCCAGAAATTAAAAGAACATGAGCGAAATTATGTCACTCATGACTTAGAATTGGCAACGGTAATACACGCCTTAAAAATGTAGCGACACTACATAATGGGCAGAAAATTTCTACTTTTGACGGATAATAGCGGGGTGAAATATTTGTTTAGCCAACCAGATCTTAATGCAAGACAAGAAAGATGGCTAGCCTTTTTGAGAAAATTCGACTTTAAGGTCAGACATATCAAGGGTAAAGAAAATAAGGTACCAGATGCTTTAAGCAGAAGAGTCCATGGGTTATTTGAGATAAATATCAACAGAGCAGAAAGTGATCTGGAACAAATAATAAGGACGGTAGGTATTAACGACGGTAATTACACTAAGATAATGGAAAAATTACAAAACAGTACCGCAAACTTAGATAAACCAGATCTAAGTATCGACAAGAAGGGACTATTACGATTTTAAAACAAACTTTACATACCAAATTCAATAGAGTTAAAATTAATAGTCTTGGACGAGGTGCATAACAAACCGTATTTTGGCCATCTAGGATACCAGAAAACAATAACAACACTTAGAAAACTATTTTACTGGCCTAATCTGAAGGGAGAAATAGAAGAATACTTCGCTAGGTGCCAATATTGTCAACAGGTTAAGGTCGGGCACCAGCACCCAGCTGACCTATTATAGCCATTACCAGTACTAGAATGGAAATGAGAGACCATATCGCTGGACTTTATAACAGGTTTGCCTAAAACTCAGAAAAAGAATGATTCTATCATGGTTGTAATCGATAAACTCAGTAATTCTGCACACTTTATTCCTGTAAAGTCTACTTTTAAAGCTATAAACATTGCTGAAATATTCATGAAAGAAATTTTTAGACTGCATGGTATTCCTAAAATGGTGATTTCAGATAGAGACGTAAAATTCACATCCGCTTTTTGAAAGGAATTGTTTGCAGGGATAAATACTAATTTGAATTTTAGTATGAATTATCATTCACAAATGGATGGAAAGACAGAAAGGACAAACCAAATCATAGAGGATATGCTCTGCATGTACGTAAGAACAAAATCAAACATGTGGGAAGACTATCTACACTTGGTAGAATTTGCATATAAAAATGGGTACCAAACTTCGACTAAGTTAAGCCCTTTAGAGGTACTGTACAACAAAAAGTGTACGACTCTAATTAGTTGGGATAACCCAACTGACAGACTCATGGTTGGACCAGAGATTCTCCAAGAAATGGAGAACATGGTGAGGAAGGTACAACAGAACTTAAAAGAAGCACAGGATAGACAGAAGAGCTATGCAGACCAGAAAATAAAACACTTGGAATTTCAAGTGGGAGACCATGTTTACTTGAAGTTCAAAGCCCTAAAAAGTTCATTGAAGTTAGGGAACTATGCCAAGATGGCACCCAGGTTTTTTGGGCCCTTCGATATACTAGCTCGAATTGGACCCGTAGCATACCAACTTGCACTTCCAGCTAATTTAAGAATTCATAATGTATTTCATGTTTCTTTGTTGAAAAAGTATGTTCATGACCCTACTCATATGATTGATTGGAACTTGGTGCAGGTGGAACCTAAAGGCGAGGTCCAGGTGGAACCCCTGGGTATTCTGGACCAGAGAGAAATAGCACTTCGGAATAGAGTCGTCGCTCAAGTAAAGGTGCAATGGAAGCACTTTAGTCCTAAGGAGGCCACTTGGGAGTTGGAGGGAGATTTGGGGAAATCTCATCCAATATTGTTCCAAGAAAGGAATGAACACTGAGGATAGTGTTTTATTGAAGGGGGAAAGGATGTGACATCCCCAGAAATAAAATATTTTTGAAATGTAAAATTGGTTGGAAAATTAATCCATTTTTAGTAAATTTGATTTGGGAATTTTTTTGCCATTTATGGAAATTCTGAATTTCGAATTTGATAATTGTAATTAATTATTATGATTGTTGGGAAGAGATCTATTTTGACCCAACTAACTATTGGACTATGACACTTGTATGAAAAAAATAATTTTATATTAATTGCAGGAGGACAAATGGAACAGCCATGTTAAAATTAGTTGACCATGACTCCATGAGTGGGGAACATGTTGGAACTACCTCTAGGATGATTGTTACAAGTGGAAAATCAGAGATTTGGCCATTGGAAGCCCCTGAAAAGCAGGGATTTAGAAAGCTGTGAAAATTCCCAAGGGGGGGGAATAAAGACCTAAGCAAAAACATTGTTTGGTTAAATAGCATATATGAGGAGGCAGGACGTTGTCGAGTATGCTGGGGAAAAGAGAACTATTGAGTACTTTTTGTTATGAACACTAATTGTTGAGTGTGAGGCAAGGAGGAGACTATGGGAAAATAAGACATTGCTGAGGAGGAGGCTCCAAGTTTTCCCTCATGGATTCATGGTCAGGCTAGGGGGTGAACTGGGAAAGTGATTCGGCTGCCATGTTCTACGGTTGGGAGGAACGTGGTTGGTCCCTTGTCTTCCCGTGAACTGATTCATAAATGTCAATCCATTCCTCCTTTGTTTTGAATGATTTTATATCAGATGCAATGTATTTGTTACATTTGAATTGAAATGGGTTACATTTTCTATACAAACATTGTTTATATCCGATGTATGGTATTTATTAAATATGAGATGAAATAAATTCCAGTTTTTGTTTGAATGATCTGATAACTGGTGTAACGCCTTTATTAAATCTGAACTAATATAATTCCTAGTCTCCAGCGGGTGATTTAATCCCAGATGTCACACACCCACTGCTTCTAACTGATATAGTAATGCGAAGAAAAACCAGTTCAAATGCATGAAGCCTGAAGACTGACAGAAAATGTCTTGCAAATATAATTCCTGAATGACTCCTTCCTGAGAAAATAACAGAATTGGCCCTCTAATTATTATGATAGTCGAAGGGATTATGCATGGTTAGATTTTGGGGAGAAATCTCCTCTAAACTAGATTTACAACTATTTTTTCTTGTTTCTTTATTTTCTGTATGAAACCAATGTTGGGTTTGGCATGTTGGGTTTGGCATGTTGAGATTGGAGGTTATTTCATTAATCTAATGGTATAAATAATGTCGGAAACAACCTACCAAGTTATGAAAACAATACTATATCTCCTCTGTTGGAATTACTAAGACAACTGAGGGGGGGGGGGTGAATCAGTTGTTACTGTGCTTAAACAATAATAAATCTATTAAACCATTCTTAAATTTTCTTTAAGTGACCATCGATATTATACAACACATAGAAGATACAAATAATGAGCATCAGTCACACATAAGATATACACAGAGATAAATTTTCGCGAGGAAACCCATAAAGGGAGAAAACCTCTTCTTCCTCGAAATGATAGGTAGTCTTTTAAGTTTTGTACATCATCTTTAATTGAGAACCAACTCAATGTGAGGCTACTACCCCTGTTTTACAAGACCCAACTTGTTTGAGAGCACCAACTCTTTGGTTTCTCTAGCACCCACTAGAAGGAAGCACCAACTCCCTTAAAGTTCCAGAACCAACTGGATGGAAGCACCAACTTCCAGTTACACAAGCTCCAACCTGTATAATATAGAACACTTGTTCTCCCTTGCACCATCCTGCTACCCTGGTTTCTCTGGCTGCAACCAGATGGAAGCTACAACTCCTTGTGTTCAAGATCCCACTTGAACCTCTAAGGACAACAATCCTCCCTAGCACCTCCCAACCACCCTGGAATATGAATGAATAAATAAACAACCAACTACACAGATAAATCGATTCTTACCACATCTTCTTTGTTATGTAAATCTGGTCTTCTTCTAACTGTTCTGCAATTCTTCTCTTCCTTTGTCTGCTCTGCAATTCTTCTCTGCTTCAACTTGTTCTGTCATTCTGCTTTACTTCAAGTCTTTTCCTCATCTGTTACTCTTCTCTGAGTTTTATCTCACACTGTGCATATTTTCAGTCTCACACTGTGCATCCTATGATTTTCCCTTTCTTATAGTTTAATTTATTTTTCATCCAGGACTTCCAACCACGTACAATTTGTCTTTTTTTCTTTTATGCACACCACCCACAGCCATTACACTTCACATCTTCTTCGGAAAAATAAAACTGTCTAAGAAACTGAAATGCCAACCGATCAGGAATCATGAATCAATTTTTCTAACTGATTCGTAACTGATGAATTAACTGTGAGAGAGAACAGTATCCCTCTGATCATATTCAATTTTATTTGCACCGTTGGATGAACTTTATTAATCTTGCCTTTAAATCGGGTTTCATCATTTTGGCATTCCTGTGGCCAAGTGTCTCGACACTTCATGTCGCGATCTTTGAAACTCTGATACAGAGATTTTCGGCGCTAGCTCCTTCCTCTATATGACCATGGCCATGACCAAGCGCTTATGCATAAAGTGCTTTTCACAAATTCGCATTTCATGAATCTGGATATGAGGCATCTCGACTCTCCAAGTCGCGATCCCTGAAAATCCAAAATGGAGCTTATCTGAACTGACTCCTTCCCTTCTCTTGACCACTGGTGGTGACCATAGGCTGTGCCAAAAGGTTCTTTATATTTCGCAAGTTTATAAACTTCATCGAGTCTGATCGACGGTTGAAATCTCCATAGATCTGATGGTCCAGATCTTATCGCGATCTCACATCTCGTGACTTTCCACACCATGCTCCATTTACTCCAAGTCAGCGACTTGTCCTATGATTCAACGGTCCAGATCTGATCTTAATTCAATGGCTCATATCATATCGCAATTTCGCATATTGTGATTTTGGCGTTTATGTTTCTTGCCTCTCCAAGTCGCGATATGACGCAACCGCACTCCTCGGAAAACACCTGCTTCTCTAGGACCTTCTCTTCTCTGCCCGAATAACTCCAAGGTTCTTCTAATCCCTTATCAGGAATCTTGTACCCACATATTTCTTCTCGCAACTTCCCCTCTTTTACTTATCGAGAAATCAAAACTTCGCGATTTCGCGAGTTCACTGTCGATCCCTAGGTTCTCGAATCTCCGAGACTCGATGGTCAGTCAATCGCTGAATTTTCTCCGTTATCTGTCGGGACTTCCACGCTATCGTGATCTCGTCACTCACGACTTCACTATTCGCGAGGTTGAATAACTTCCCCGACGACTCCCGATACCCGAAACACCGAACTTGCGGTCTCGCTCCCTCGCGGATTCGCTTCTCGCGAGGTCGAATAACTTCTATCTCGACTCTCGATGTCCGAGATGCCAAAACTCGCAATCTCTCTCCCT
Organism: Picea sitchensis; assembly: GCA_010110895.2. Lineage (NCBI taxonomy): Eukaryota > Viridiplantae > Streptophyta > Pinopsida > Pinales > Pinaceae > Picea > Picea sitchensis. Next base: position 89,852 of record SNQJ01S0101209.1, read on the forward strand.
CACGACTTCGTGATTTCTGTTACCAAATCTTCAATCCCTTTCTCGCGAGATTCTGATAAGCGACCTCGCAAATGATCCAACGACCCTGGCTGGCTTGGATCAACGCTCTGCTTTCCCTCTGAGCTTTAAACCTTTCCCCCCTGCATTGTAACTTCCTTGCACCTTCCCGAGATCCAACGATCCTCAAAACTTTTGCGAAATTTCCCAAAGTATTTCGACCGTCTGTTTCTTCCTTATACAAATCTACGAAATGACGAATTGTTCCTTCGTAGAACTCGTCACTCTGCGTGCAAACCTGCGGCGTTCCTTGCAACCTTCAAGGCACGACTTTGTCTGTACCGTCCTTCAACAAACTCGAAAACCTATCCTTCCTGAGCTTGTTCTCGACTTATCAAGTCCTTCTGAGAACTTATTGTGCGCACTCCTTGCGGAAAACCTTCAACAACTTCTAAGTGTTGAAGCTTCGACTCTACGCACACCTGCAGCAGTAGTCTTAATTCCCTTTGCTCAGAATCGCAACTCTGAGACTTCGTCTAGCCTGCGCACGCCTTGCATGACTCTGGTGTTAAATCTACACTTCTGGGAACTTAGAACAAGAGTTATCTCTATTCGAACCCCTCTGTCAATGCACTCCTTGCGGACAAATTCAACTGCACTCCTTGCAGGAATTCTCTAGTTCAAATTAGAGAAACAATTGAAACTAATTCCTTCTCCCTTCCATACTTCAATTCAACCATGAAATCACATACACAACATATAAAATAAAGTGCATGATAGGAAGCAAACATTCATGAGCATATCCACCTCAATACACAGAGAAACAACACAAACCATGAATTTGAATCAAAGTCCTTTCTATTAATTCAAATATCTGTACATGGGTGTTCTTCATACAATTCTCTGCATGCTCTTCTCTTCCTGAATGCTTGATAATCCAGAATAATGTTACAATGTACAATGAGGGTGTCTATATCTCGTTTCCCTCTTGCACTCTAAAGCTATCAAATCTAGAATTAAATATTCTATCTACTTTACATTAACTATCTTAAATGCCTCATCTACTTAAGGATGAGAGCTATCTGCTCAAGGTCCATTTCAATATACAAGTGCGTCGTCTCTTAAATGGTTCATTTAAGATTTGCACCTCAATCCCCAAAGTGTTCTCAAAATTTGTGCTGGCTTGTCCAGCTGTCTTCCGCTCCATGCTGGCTCGCTTGATGTATGAGTGATGCTCCTGCATCATACTCCTCGGCTTGAAAAATTTCATGGGCTCCTGTCCATGGGCTCCTGCACGGTCTGTCCATGCTTCTTTATTTCTACTTCAGTCTCCCAGCTGGCATCTTCCACTGGGTGATTCTTCCACTTGACCAGATACTCAAAGTATTCTTTTCTCCTGGTCTTCTTTCCTACTCTCTTATCAAGTATACGCTCCATTTGCGGCTTTTCTGCAACTGGTAATTGTTTCACCCACTGGATCACTGGCTCCTCAGTTCCAGTGTCTGTCTCTCCATCCCTGTATGGGTATAAATCTGCAATATTGAATATCAGAGATATCCCGATGCCATCCGGCAACTCTATCTCATAGGCATTTTCCCCGAATTTCTTCAGGACTCTGCAAGGTCCGATTTTCTTCATCTTCAGTTTATTGTATGTTCCTATCGGGAACCTTTCCTTCCTCAGATGTGCCAAAACTAGATCACCAACTTCAAACTGAAGTTGTCTCCGATGCTGATCCGCTCTGCGTTTATACTCCTGATTTGAATCCATCAGTCGCTGCTTCACCCTGCTGTGAAGTTCCTTCATCATCGCAGCGAATTCTTCTGCACTAGCGCTTCTAGTCGCAGTCTGTTCTGAATCTCACAATTCGGAAACTCCTCTCAGCTGCATCCCATATACAACCTGAAATGGACTCTTTCCTGTGCTCCGATTGACTGAGTCATTGTATGAAAACTCTGCATGTGGCAATATGTTATCCCAACTGCTATGGTGTTCTGTCACCAAGCTTCTCAGCAAGTCTCCCAGACTCCTATTTACCACCTTTGTTTTCCCATCCCTCTGTGGATTATAGGTAGAACTAAACATCAAGTTGGTTCCTAGCTTCTTCCACAAGGTTCTCCAAAAATGTCCTATGAATTTAGTGTCCTTGTCCGAAACTATGCTTTTCGGCAATCCATGTAGTCGAATGACCTCCTTGAAAAACAAATTTGCGATGTGCATCGCATCGCTAGTCTTCTTGCATGGAATAAAATGTGTCATTTTAGAAAACCTGTCTACCACTACAAATATGGAATCAACACCTCTTTGTGTCCTTGGCAAACGCAATACAAAATCCATGCTTATCGCCTCCCATGGCCTCTCTGGTATGGGCAATGGCTGATAAAGACCTGCATTCTGCTTCCTTCCCTTCGAATGCTAGAAAATCCTGCATCTGTCAACAAATCGCTTGACCTCTGCTCGCATCCCTGGCCAAAAATATGATTCATTCAGCTTCATGAATGTCTTGTCATGGCCAAAATGTCTTGCTAAACCACCATTGTGCTTCTCTTTCAACAGGTTCTCCCTCATGGAGCATTTCGAAATGAACAATTGATTGCCTCTGAACAACAATCCCTCTTGGATCATATAATCTATCCAAGGGCTTCTATCTCTGAGAATTGGATTCTCAGCTGCTTCATACCAGAATCTGCATCTCCTACGTACATGTCCCTGAGATTTTCAAAACCTAATGTTTTGACTCGGAATTCCTGCAGCAACAAACACTTCCTTCTCAAAGAATCAACCACTTTGTTAGCAGTTCCTGAAATATGCTTAATCACAAATGTGAAATTCTGCATATACTCTACCCATTTTGCGTGTTTCTGATTCAACTTCTCCTGTTGAGTCACAAACTGTAATGCATGATTATCGTTGTACAAAACAAACTCTTTCGGGATCAAGTAATGCCTCCACTTCTTCAACGCCTGTATGATAGAATAAAATTCTTTATCATATGTGGAGTATTTCAGCTTTGCTTCATCCAGCTTCTCATTGAAATATGCAACTGGTCTATCTTCCTGACTCAAGACCACTCCTATGGCAAAGCCACTTGCATCACATTTCACCTGAAATGTCTTCATGAAATCCGGCAACACCAACACTGGTCATTCTGTGATCTTCCACTTCAACAGATTGAAGCTCTTCTCAGCCTCTGTTGTCTAATGAAAATTCTCATGCCGCTTCTTCACTGTGTCCATCATCGCGGTGCTAATTCCACTGAAATTCCTAATGAACTTTCGGTAGAAACTAGCCAAACCATGAAAACTCCTCACCTCGAAAATATTTTTCGGTGATGGCCAATTCTTGATCACTTCCACTTTATCCGGATCCATCCTTAACTCATTTGCCAAAATAACAAAACCCAAGTAAATGAGCTCTGTCTTCATAAATGAGGACTTCTTCATATTGATCAACAACTTCTCCTGCTGTAGTTTTCTCATCACAATGGCCAAATGCTTCAGATGTTCATCCTCTGATTTACTGTAAATCAGTATATCATCCAAATACACAATGACGAACTTCCTGATGAACTCCCTCAGGACTTCATTCATCAATATCATGAAGGTACTTGGTTCATTTGTCAAGCCAAACGGCATGACTAACCATTCATACAAACCTTCGTTGGTTTTGAAGGCTGTCTTCCACTCATCGCCTTCTCTCATGCGAATCTGGTGATATCCGCTTTTCAAATCTATCTTTGAAAAGTATTTTGCCCCACTTAGGCAATCCATCAGATCATCCATTCTCGGCAATGGAAACCTGTATCTAATGGTTATTTTGTTTATCGCCCTTGAGTCAGTACACATTCTCCAACCTCCATCCTTCTTTGGACTGAGTATTGTCGGAACAGCACATGGGCTTAAGCTTTCCCTGACTAATCCTTTGTCCAATAAATCCTGGACTTGCTTCTTAACCTCTTCATTCTCTTGCGGCGTCAATCTGTACGCAGCTTTGTTCAGCAAACTAGCTACTGGTATGAGGTCTATGTGATGACTCACACTTCTCATTGGTGGCAACGAATGGGGTAATTCGTCCACTATGATATCAGCGAACTCTTCCAGCAGTTCCTAAATCTCATCTGGTAAATCATCCACTCTTGTGCTAGTTAGAACAATCCTCGGCTTTCTAACCACAAAGAATTGTGGAT
>SNQJ01S0101210.1:10336-36602 GCA_010110895.2 Picea sitchensis
TCTTCTTACATCCGCCTTATTCTATTTTATTGAAAGGCGTTATTAATATTGACCTTTATTACATCTGAATATATTGTTCTACCTATGTGCGGGTTAGGACCCTAACATTGTCATATTGGACTACTTTATTGATCTTATAGCAGGTTTGCAAGGCCTTTTTAGTTCAAAAAACCCTGATTTAAATAATACGCATGTTCTTGTAAATAGGGTAGAAGCCCGTTGTTTTAATTGTTTTAATATTCAAAAATAAATTTAAATATTTAAAAAGCATTATGTTGGCGCCTGCATGTGCATGCGTGATCATGAGAACTATAGTACATGAAATTTATTTATTATTTCATCATCATGTAGTTTTTGTTAAGGTCATGTTAGAATCGTGCGAACTTCAACCACAAATTTCATCATCAAAGAGGCTATAGGGTATTATAGTTACAAGTGCAACTTCATCAAAATTAAGGCCAACATATCTGAAGTGCATGAGCATATGAAGGAAGCACATAGAAAAGGACCTAAAATAATACATAGGTATGAAATGAGGTCTAGGAAAAGAAGAATGTTGGTTGAAAAAAACAAATCTATCATGGATGAAGAGCAGAGGTTGAAAGATAAAGGCAAGAAACATGTCCTAGTCAAACCAAAAGAATAGGTTGATGAAGCTGCAAAGGATAGCCACCGAGAGCAAGCATTAAAGATGCAAGTTCAAACTATGCAACCGAAGAACCAAGAGCTGGAAAATAAACATACCAAGATGCAAAATATGTATCAAAAGTTGTAGAAGAAAAATCAAAAGTTGTTGCCGAAATTTACTAAAAAAACATTGTTTTTTCCCTGTTTTTGTTACTCTCGTTCGGCATGCCTCCCGAACATTTGGAGGTGAATTTGTGAAAAATGAAAGATTTTTTCGTTGAAAACAATACCATGCATAAAAACCCATCTCATATTTTACATAGGTATCACAATATTAGAGAATCAAAGAGACCTTTGAGGTCACTTTTCAAGAAACTTGCCATGCTTTGTTTTTTCCTTTTTTTGTCATTATCTTCCAGCGCAACTTCCGAACAGATGGAAATGATTTTTTTTTAAATAAAAGAGGTTTTTGTTGGGAAAGGGCCTATGCATAAAAATTTGTCTCAGATTTTACACAGATATCATGTCCTAAGATTATCAAAGAGACCTTTGAGGACATTTTTCCAAGAAATTCGCCAAATTCTGGGTGAGTTTTGTTCTAATGTTAAAAGTTTACTTTTGTCAAAGAGGAAAAATGAGCTCGAGGATAATGGCATTTAATCAAGCTATGTCCTAGTTAGTCTCCAACTGGATTATATGTGGGTACTCATGCATAGTTCTAGTCAGTATCAACTGTCAACTTTTTTGTTAAGGACTATTTTAATCTAGTGCAAGAAACAGTTATATTTTGCACTTTTATAAGTCTAGTTGTTCTAGGTTCGATACAATAGTGTCAAAGAATAATAAGTGGTCGTTGTTTTGTGATATGAACCACATTTTGTTAAGGAAAAGTTAAATTATACCATGACTAATTTTTCCACCAAGTACACTCAAGTTAAAGAGGTGTTTCTATGTTATAGTGAAGGAATGTTACTCCACTCATTCAGTTGTTATGTAGAGTTAAGCTTCAGTTTTAAGAAGGGTCAAAATCCTCTGCAACATTGATAAATCAACAATTTTTGTAGTGTTTGAGGGGTAAATTGTTAGTGAAACGAGGGTTCAGGTTTTGGTGAAAATAGATCATAAGGGTTGGGCCTTCTTATATGATTGTAAAGTTCTCTACCTAATGAATATATGTTGATGACAATTGTGTTTTCTTACTCAAATATGTTTGTGTTTTAATCTTTCCTTGGATGCAAAATTTGTGATGTGTGCAATGTACATTTCCTTATTCTTTCAATTATTGTTTTAGTTTATCTTTTTGTTGATTATGCAACCTGTTATACATCTATTGTTTTAGTGAAAAGATCAAATATTTGGAAACATGTTGGATTATTTGTATCTAGACATTTTTCTAAGTATTAAGATATTATTTTAAGTATTTATTCTCACACAAAAAACAATTCATTGCATTGTTGGTTGTTGTCTCATGTGTTTGTCTTTCATATCTCCAAATATCCATCAATATCCATACCATTAGCTAAGGAGAACCTACCTTCATACAATTTGGCTAGTCCAACGATATTCTCATCTCTGAAAACCTATCCTCTAGCTGACCAATAAAATGAACTTATCAAAAACCAACCATTCCAAATTTGAGGTGGGCTAGCTCTTCCCTTTAGCAGTCAGGTACAGACTTTAGGACCAACAATGGGTACATTGGTCATAATATATATTGGTCCTAACTCATAAATATTAACATCTTGCGTGTTTATTTATTGAAGGTCAACCAAATGTTGTATATCTTCAAATGGATGGACCGGCTATATTGGTATTTGATCGACCAACACATGTTGTTGTGCAATATCGAATAGTTAAGCTGACTAGATTGGTATTTCTTTGACCGACTCAGGATACTATGGCCTTTCAATATCAATCTCGTCATCGCCCAAGGTAGATGGTGGGTCCAACTCAGTTTCTTCTGATGAATCAGAAATTACAATTTGTCTCTTCTTCTTCTTTGCAGGTTGTTCCTCGACTATGGTTACTGGCTTAGGTGGTGGTGATTCTATTTTCAAATAGATTGGTGCGTCAGTCACTCTCCTTTTTCATGATGTCAGATTCATCCTGAATTCTAATTATAACCAGTTCTTTGTGGCCTTTTTTGGAGTTACCATAGTGGTCAAGATTTCATGTATCTTATGCCTTCGTGCTCCCCTTGTTTAAATTTGTTAGAGGGTATTTTTTATTTGTTTGACCTTCTATTTTTGTAATTTATTTTTTTCCATGTCTTCCTTCATTCCAAGTTCAACTGATGAGCTTAAAATTTTCTTCATTGTAGAAGTCTCCTGTCAGGTTTGCTTCTCTGTCTGCTTGATTTTTTCAGCAATTTTGCTAGTGATACTAGTCATGTTTTCTTGAATGATGGGTTCATTAAATTTGATACCTCCAGTCAAATGAAAATCATCCTCCTAAACTTATTCTGTTTTGAAGGATATCTCTTCAACTCATATTGTTGTTTTCCCTATGTCTTTTTTTTATGGTTGATTTCTTTCTCTGGGTGAAGGTTGTGCGGGAACGATTGCCAATGCTTCTAAGTCTTCAACAAATTGTACTGCATATAACTTTTCTTATATTTATTCCTCCTATTTGGCATCAGTGAGGGGGAGTACCAAAGGTGGTCCTCGTTGGATAAATTCATAAGGAATTTATATCTCCTTGTTTGTATGTCTTTCTAATTCAAAAAGTATTTCCTCTATTGTTGGATGATAATGTAACTCCTATGGGTCTAGGGCCAACTCCAATCAACACCAAAGTTTCATGAAATCGAGTTCGAAATGAATATGGTAGGGTGTTGGTAGGGCATGATCAATCGATTGCTCGACATGCCATCTATGTGACATATATTTTAGGTTTCCAACCCATAGTCGAAACATTTCTTGTGGAGGTAGTGATCAGGAGGCACGTGTCTTCTCTGTTGCGAAACTTATATATTTTTCCATTGTTGGAACCTTCCTAATTGTGAATGCAAGGTCATCAATTGGATTATATTACTCCATTTCTATCCATATTAATAAGGAAGGAAACTTGATGGCCTTACCAGTTTCTTGGCATTCCTTGCAACTAGTCTAGATGATGTTGGCCATGTATTTAGACCAGTTGAATATTTCTACCGTTTTAAATATTTGGCCAATTGACTCTTCCATGGTCATTTTGACATCAGAAGATCGAACAACTGGTGTAAAGAATAATAACACAATTTTGGTAGTCCATCTTGCACGCAATTTGGGGATCTTGTTAATGAGTAACCCCTTGGAATTTGTTTCTATTTTCGACCCGGCCATAATTTGCATCCAAGCATTTTCATTTGAAGTTTTAGGGACCTGGAACCACGTCTTTGGAATTCCAATGATTATGTGAATAATTCTGCCCATTATTTATATCATAATGTTGATCCAAAGATATCCATCATGATATCGAATGACAATAAACTTTGCTATTTATTCCTTCCATTTCCCTAAGTTAGCAATTTGTGGTGCTCCTAGGAGGTGCCTAATTCATACTTTTGCTAGGAATTATGTCTCAGGCTTGTTTTGTATCTTTGCACCTTGCTTTTAGAAATTCAACCCTCTTTTCGACTCTCTCTTTCTAGTGAATATTTTTTCATGGTGTACCAATTCAAGGTTGGAATTCAACAATGTCGCCTATGCCTTTTCGATCAAATATTTATGAATAATTCTGGGAATTGTGCACTGGAATGCATCGTGTAGCTCCATGTATAATTTTTCTGTCTAAAGGTGCATCAGTGAAAAAACCTCTGCAAAAACCTTTTATTGTCTGCCTCCACTAAGAACCTTCACTATGAATAGCTAAGGGATAAATTTTTCGGGAAGGTTATGTAAAAACATCCTATAAATGGTGTTCTCCTTGTAGTGGTAGTGGTTGCTCGCAATATATTCATATGATTGAATCCCTATATATTAGTGTGAGAAGGTTATTTAGAATTGGTAGAATACCCCCCAAGAACTCTTGTAAGTGAAATTGGTATCCCCCCAAACGTTGTACTTATATCCTTGGAAATAAGGGAACATTTATTCAATGGCTACATATCATTATTTATTATGTTACATGCTATAATTTGATTTCTTGAATTGATTAATGTTATGAATTACTCTCCCTTAATTAATTTTATACACCCCATAGCCCATATGATTCTAGACACTTAAGGAACTATTCATAATTTTGTCATTTATACTAATTGTTTATTACATTTATACATGCAGATATGCATTTTTAAGAGAAGGTTTTCATGCCCTAACAACAAGTTTTCATTTTTCCCAAGGAAGACATTTATCTTATTATGTAAATATACATTTTACCATGTTGTTTAGTGTATTTAATTGCATATTGCATGTCTGATTTTTCAAATTACAACGATCATTTATTACAATTTAGCAACATGTTTTAATCCATGGGGATCACACTTTGTTTATAAATTACATAGAATTATCCTTTGTGATTAACAATCACTAACCCAAAGTGCAGGGAGATCATATGAAGTTATAGTGTACATTCTCCAGTTACCTTGTATCCCATCCAATTTCAAGGGTTGACAGGACTTACATTCTCAATCACTCAACTTCTAATCTCATTTTTTGTTTGGCCTTAGACAATTTGTTGTCCACACCTTGTGCCAAGTCCCTATAATCTCTAATATAATGTTGATTTTCTTTATATATTTCAACCTCCCCTAAGTTCACTACACCATAGCATGAATTGAGAACAATGTATGGGTCATAAGTTCATGACAATCAATAAACCATTATTCTACAAATTTGGATTGTAAATTACTGAATTGAGAACAATGTATGGGTCATAAGTTCATGACAATCAATAAACCATTATTCTACAAATTTGGATTGTAAATTACCTTTAAAGGTTGGCACTTGGTTACCAAGATATTTTTGTGTTCTTTTATTCATGTGATTTGTGTGGATGTTTGAAATAACATAACTATCAAATTGAAAAATGGTGAATGGCGAAGATGAATTCAGTTGAAATTGATGAAAGGTAAAATTATTAGAATAAAGAAAACTCATCAAATAACATCACACTAACCAATAAAGTTCTTCAGAAAAATGAAAGATATTCTAGAGTGAAGGAGATGACAAAAAGTAAGGAATGTATTACTCTAAGTTTTTTTCTCCAATTAATGAAAGGTAAACTTATTAGAATAAAGAAAACTCATCAAATGACATCACACTGATAAATAAATTTCTTGGGAAAAATGAAAGAGATTCTAGGGTGAAGGAGATGACAAAAATTGGAGAGGGTATTACTCTAAGATTTATCCTCCAATGGATCATCTCTTTACAAATCAACCTCCTAATGTTTTCATTCCAAGTTTGAAATCAATAAAATCAACTAAAATAATCTCACTCACAAAGGAAGCAAAAGTCAACAAAAGTCAATTGAGTAGCATACTAATAAAATAATTTCCAAAAAGATTATAGAGGCCATTTCTTGATCCCTTTATAACTTCCATGGATGCCTTTAAGCTTGATAGAGGTGGCAAGAAGTTTTCACCACATATTAGCATTCAACCCATGTACATGAATCCAACGAAACACATGTTGTTGAAGCAAAGATTCATGTCAAAATCCTTGTTTTCCTATTTGTGTAGGATAGTGCTATCCATTCTTTATTTCTATCATTAATTAGTGCCTAAGTTCCTTAATTATTTGTGTTAGTAATACCCCTTTGTTAAGGAGTGCTAATAATACCACTTTGTTAAGGAATAGAGTGTTGTTGGCAAAAGAGAGTAAAACCTTAAGCCTATTCACGTTTCATTAATTAAGTGAGTGACTTGGTGATTCCAAATTCCAATTAGTGTGTTGAGATTCTATTTATATCTTACTTCCAACCAAATGTAACAATTAGTTTGTGCTAAACCAAATAATGCTATAACACTAGACCCTAATACCAATTAATATGCATACAACAATAATTTGAATATGTGTACACATAAGAGTAAGTATAATAAGATAATCAATTGTCATGTTGCGCACACGCGTGCGCGCACACACACACACACACATAATGATATTAGTAATTGGACAGAGTGACATTGGCTGGATCTAGGATCAAACCAATCAGTTACCACCATACCCCCTGTGATATATGCAACAACCGGCAAGTTACATATATTAGAAACTTGTGACTCAATCTAGGGCTATCACATGTCAAGACATCACAAGGTTCCCCGATCAATGGGTGCACCTACCCTTTTAGCCAAGCCACTTCAAGCCAACATTCCACTACAGGATTTGAAACTAGGTAGGTAGGTTAATAAATTCACTCCCCACCAAACAAGATATGACCCATGACTTGTATATGCATTTATATTTTTATATGTAGAGTACAAAATTGTAGGACAATGATCAAGTTTGACCTTGTTTCAAATATTAATTCAATAAAAAGACCTTAGCAGGAGGAAATTTCTAAAAGAAGAAAAAATTCAAAGAAGTGTTTAAAAATGAAGTACATAAATGTATTTCATACATAAAAATAGATAATAAAATGTATCACCACAGATAAATATGAATGGATTAATCTTGAGGGTTATCTCAATCGATTTGAAAAGATTATTTTAATGCGAAATTTGTCGTAAAAATTTCAATTCGAATTCAACTAAAGTTCAAGTTCAATTAAATTTCACTAAATTGATATTTATTATCGTAATTAACAATTAAACCCCACTTTTCCTAAATATTTTGAAAAAAAATCCCATAAAATTTTCATTTTTTTTTTTTATAAATAATTTAATATGTAAAATGTTTCTCATATGATAACACTTAGTTAAACTCATCCAATTCATCTACATTCACTACTACACTATGTGAAGGTAGATAGATTTTTCAAGAGTATGTTGACATTGGAAATATCATGTAGCATATGGTGAATTTTCAAATCATGAAATAGTAAAAATACACAAATTATAATAAATAGCATATGTTAATGGCTATGGACAAACATGATGAATATAAAGTGGAAAAAAGTGTGTTAATAAATATTATTATTGTGAAGGTGTGTTATTATTTTTATGATTTATAGATTTTCTTTATTAATTTTTAATGGTTGTTGGCGTTCGGAAGTCACTCCTGGATTGCTAGCAGGAGCAGAGCCCGAAGCCCATCAGTTTTAATGTCACGGTTTGTTTTTAAAGGGTGATCAGACGGAGAAAGACTCAGAACGGCACAATCTCAACTCGGAAACTAGACCAAGCATGCGTGAACGAGTGAGGTCTCGATAAACTTCAAACAATGAGTTGTAACAAAGGGTGAGTAGGTGGAAGACTTGTACAAGAAAGGTGCAAGATCTATCACAGACATCCGGTTTGCAACAGATGAAGAAGAAATGTATTCGAACACAAAATCCTTTTACATTCAAACACATATACCAGAGAATACAAAGATGCCACAACAAATCCTTTATCGCAACAAGATTGTTAAGTCCACGTGAATCCTTCATTGTGAACCCTCCAGCAAAGATGAAACAAAGATGGGAAGGAAAGGAAACTGTTTGTTATAAACCAAGAAATCTCAAACACAGAGGCATAACCAGGAAACCAAAGTATTTGCTGAAACTCTACAGTTGGGAGCTTAGCTCTACCATCGATCCATACAAAAATGGCAAAAATGCCTACATATACTCAAAACAACAACATCGGTGGAACCAAGAAACTGCATTGAAGGCTTTGCGTCTGCATGGCTTCTGACAACACGGAGCTGCGATCTTTGAATGGTCGTGCAACTTATGGCAGACGCGATCAGTCTTCTGACCGTTTATTCGGCGAATCGACGTGCTTTTAATTCTTTGCGGGACGTCCCCATTATGACGGAGACGATGTCTAACCACCACCAACCACTTCAATAACTGTTTCTTGGGATTGATAACGGCCCAGCCAACTCAGCATCTCAGGATAGGGAATACTTCTTGCGCTGCCACCTGGAACAACTGAATAGCTTGAGGGACGGACATGAGGGACAGCGCGGAGGACATGGTGTATGGTAGGAGTGATGGCGAGAAGTGAGAGTGATGACAGAGGGGGGTAACAGGGGATGATCTGTGGCAGGAGACAGCCAGGTAGATGGGGCGAAGACAGGAGAAACGGACTCGCCTTCGGGTGAACAGGATGATCCGCGGTGAGACGTGTAGATGGGGCCAAGACAGAGAACGGACTACCGTGAGAGACTGATGTGGAAAGGCACGGGAAGCGTGGTAGGCCATGAGTGGGTGATGAGAAGAAGGGAGGCCACGCGAGCCAGAGGAGGGATGGATAAGTGACACATGGCAATGGGGAACAGTATGCGCAGGGATGACATGGCGAAGGCGCTCCATGCGTTAAGGGACAAGGGAAGCCGAAGGTTGGGGCCGCATTTAGGGTCGCTGAGGATCCGGCTTTGATCGTAGCCGCCTAAAGCCTATTGATTCTTTCTGACCCCCTTCCTACTTAAAGCAGAAAGGGGGGGGTCCAAAATGGTCTTCATCTCCCTAATCCTACTATCCGGGACCGCTGGAGAGGTATGCTCGATCTCGACCTTCTGCTTAAAAGATCTAAAGGCAAGGGGTCCAATTTGTTGTGTACCGCTGGACTGGCGCCAAGAACTGGGATCACCGCCTTTGCTCGCCGCTACTACGTGCTTATTATCATCCAAACTTTGGACAAGTGGGTTTTTAACCAATTTTTTAGCTCCTACCCCTTAGCAAGAAATATCGCTAACATTTGGCTCCATGGGGATAGAGTCGCCCCCGTGATGCTCTAAGAACTCTCTTCTGCGGACTAAGTGCCTTTGTTGTTGGGCTATTTCTTTATTAGGCCTAAAATAAAATGCAAACAAGAGAAAATACATGCCCTAAAGAGCCATTTATATACCCTAATTCTAATAAAATATTTATTACGGGGCCAGGGTGAAAGCAAACTTCCACCATAGCCATCCAAACAGCTTCCTGAATAGAAGCTCCTACCTTCATAATGATGGATAACAGTCGATGTAACCAGGAGCTCACAATGGCTACATCCTTTGATTCAGGTTTGAGGGCCGCCATGAAGATGAAGGTGGGCGTTCCAAGGCATGAAGGAAACGCCACTCCATGTATTTGCTAACAAGGTCATAAAATGAGTGGCCAATTTCGGAAAATTGGGCGACAGCCTCTTCGCTACACAATTGTTCACCCGGGTGGTCGGTCAACCATGATAAGCAATGTGCTGGTGGTGGGACAGCTTTGATGGCTCGTTGTTCTGCTGGTCGCCACCGGGACCGGGCCTCGACAGGAAATATTCTCGCTTCTCCTCGTTCGTCTCCCCCAGTCCACTCCGATTCATCATAAATAGGGACCATGGGGTGGATCTTTTTGCTGACTAGCTCTGAACAAAGGGAAGACTACCCCTCTGGTTCTTTTTCCTCTCCTCGGCTCTCCCTTGGGTCAGATCCATCCATCGTGAATAGGTCCCTCGTAAATTCTCGCCTTCCTCATACCGCCGCTCGAAGACCGAGGTGGATGATTTCGCGATAATTTCTTTAGCGAAAGCGAGGATAAGGTTCTCAAGGACTCATTTTGAAACCCAGATATCGAAGCTCGACTGACCGTGAACTCCGCTATAAGTGGTCCGGCCGCCTCGACAAGAAAAGGTGATGTTCTGCCTCGCTGCTCCTCTTCCGTGATAATCATCAAGTCGGGGTATTAAAGCTTCTTCAACTTGCGAAATGGAACCATCCCCTCAGCCTCCGCTTCAACCTCTAATTTAAACACATCGTGGAAATCTCAGCTGAAAAGAGAGTAATCCTTCCATAACTACCACTTCATCGCTTTGATCCGAGACAACAAGCTCATCATGGGTAGATGCCAACTCATCTAATAAATCTTTAACAATCTCTTCGAAAGCCAGAGTAATCGCTTTCGTTGACTGGAAAATCCTCTGGACAATCTTCATATTTCAACCCTTCTAATCGAGCAGAGAGATATTTCACCTTCTCCATCAACTCACTCAGGGAATCCTATCCCCCCCCTGGGATATTCATCACTCTCATAACCCACTTCTGATGAAGATGGATGGGGTGAGAAGGGACTGAAGTTCGGATCCGAAGCTATCAAGATCCTCCCCGTTAGCCTGGCCAAAACAACTTCTTTGTATAGAGTTTATCCCTCACAACAATTATGAAAATTAACTTATAAACTTCCACAATAGGTGGTGAAAGCCGCGATGAAAATCGCTGAGCGAAGAAATGGTAGCCGTGGGTAAAGAACGATACCATTTACACCCCATCTAACGGTGAACAACATGAACATCTTTAGCAATACATCCTCATGATGTATCTCCTAATCGATGGCCGAGTTCATGAAACTCACCGATAAATGGTTTGCCAACCTCTCTCACCTTTCCAACATGGCAAATAATCGCTTCCATTCATCCGTAGAGGGACAACATTAGGAAACCGTAATACCAGAGAAATTAAAGGAGTTAAACCCGCTACAGCAAGCGATTTTCCCCATCAACCAGTGGAGTCAGCCAATCCATCCTTGAATCATGAAGTCACAGTGAAAGATGCGCACTAAAATGCCTCGGGTCCTTGTTCACCATCAAAGGCCGATCTTAACGTGTCAAGTACTCCCCGTGAAGCTTCTCGACCGAAAGTACCAAGAAACCTTCTAGAAAGCTCCTTAGGGTTCGGCCTGTGCTTACCGACAGTAGTCACAACTGAATTAGTGATGTGGAAACAATGGAGCCGCCATAGTGGAGTCGCCAGGTGCACAAGAGCAATCTTTAAGGGCTCATGTCCATGCACCTTCGTAATTGAGAGGCTCAATGTCACCGCCTGTGGAAAATCTTCAACTTCTCGTCCACCGGGCAATCCAAAATGCATGCTCTAAGTCACCCCCGGATTGCTAAAGCAGGAGAAGAGCCCAAGCCCATCACCTTTAATGTCACCTAGCTTGTTTCCAAAGGGTGATCAGAGGAGAAAGACTCAACGACACAATCTCAACTCCTCGAAACTAGACTAGGTATGTGAACGAATGAGGTCTTGTATAAATTTCAAACAGTGAGTCGTAGTAAAGCGTGAGTAGGTGGAAGACTTTGTACAAGAAAGCAGTAAATGTCTATCACAGACATCCAGTTTGCAACAGATGAAGAAGAAATGTATTCGAACACGAAATCCTTTCACATTCAAACACATATATACCAGAGAATACAAAGATGTTACAACAAATCCTTTATCGCAACAAGATTGTTAAGTCCACTGAATCCTTCAATCGGTGAACCCTCTAGAAAAGATGAAACAAAGATGGGAAGGAAAGGAAATCGCTTGTTATAAAACCAAGAAATCTCAAACACGTAGGCATAACTGTGAAAACCAAAGTATTTGTCAAACTCGCAATGGAGCTTTGTTCTACCATCGATCCATACAAAATGGCAAAATGCCTACATATACTCAAAACAACAACAACGGCTGAAAACTAAGAAACCGTGATTGAAGGTTTTTGTGTCTGCATGGCTTTTGACAACACGGAGCTGTGATCTTGAATGGTCATGCAACTTATGGCGGACGCGACGTACTCTTCCGACAATTTATTCGTGAATCGGGACGCGTTTTTAATTCTGCGTGATCGCCCCATTATGACGGAGACGGCGTCTAACCACCACCAACCGCCTCAAAAACTACTTTCTTGGGATCGAGGACGATATGTCCAACTCAGCACCTCGGGACATGGAAGACTTCCCGTGCTGCCACCTAGAACAACCGAATAGCTTGAAGGACGGACATGAGGGCCAACGCAGAGGACATGGTGTATGGTAGGAGTGATGGCAAGAAGTGAGAGTGAGGATGAGAGGGGTAACAGGGGATGATCCGTGGCGGAAGACAGCCAGGTAGATGGGGCGAAGACAAGAGAAACGGACTCGCCTTCGGGTGAGAAACTGATGTGGAAAGAAGGGCACGCGTATGCAATGAGTGGGTGATGAGAAGAAGGGGAGGCCACGCTGAGCCGGTAGAAGAGGGATGGATAAGGACACATGGCAACAAAGGGGAAAGGCGAGGGATGACATGCTGGCTACCCATGGCTAAGGACAAGGTACCGAGAAGGTCTGTACGCACAGGGTCGCTGGATCCGGTGCCTGATCGTAGCCGCCTAAAGATGCACATAGATTCGGACCCTCCGCTTTAAAGGCAGGCGCTGGGTCCGGTCGACGGGGGGGGGTCCGAAATGGTCTTCATCGCCGTTAATCCGGGCGTGCTCATCTGGACCGTTGGAGAGGTGCGCCCCCAATCTCGGACCCCCCCCCTCGCTTAAAGATCGAAAGTTAAGGGGGGTCCGAAATTTGTTGTGCGCCGTTGATCTGGGCGCGCAAATCTGGACCACCCGGTCTTGCTCGCTGCTTACCACGGGCGCATTATCGCCCGAAACTTTGGACAAGTGGGTTTTAACCCATTTTTTGTATTCTACCCCCTTAGCAAGAAATATCGCTAACAATGGTATATTATGATATCATATGTTTATGAATATATGTTTTTGATATGAGTTTAAATTGTAATTGAGTATAGTATCCAGTTTTATGTATGAGATTAAAGTTAAGTATTACTTGTAAGTATATAAATCCGATATTAAAGTCTAAGCAAAGATTGTTATATGATATTAATTTATATGATGATTTTATCTAAGTTATAATCATTTTTTTTATTGACTTAAAAATGTTTTTGATTCACTAAAAATTCATCTTCTATAAATATAAGAAAATAAGTTATTAATACAAGTTATATAGAAATTTGAGAAAAATGAAAATCTACCTCCTTCTAAATTTCATTTACACAATAATATAACTACTTATCAAAATTTTAAAATTATATTAATAAAAATTAAACTAATAACTTTAAATATTTTCTTTTTTTTTTCTTTTTTTTCAAAAATATCCACATATTTTATAAACAAATTTCATATTACAATGTGAAAACTTTTACCTACAACACACAAAACAAAAGACCATAAATCAAACATAACTTCAAACTTACACTCAATAATATTCATCTATCGCCCAAACATTTACATAGCTCAAACTTTAACACACACAAAAAAAACCATAAATCAAACATAACTTCAAACTTACACTCAATAATATTCATCATCGCCCAAACATTTACATAGCTCAAACTTTAATGGATGATATATTTCCATGGAATTCACAGTCATAGCAAAATTTAAGCATATAGCAATTGTGGTAAACTCCATCCAACTAAATCACAACTAAGTTGGATGTCAAATACATGTTAATTTTTAAATCAAAATTTGGCTATTTATATTTATTTTAATTTGTTTATTAGTTTGTTTTATTTATTTTATTGATTACAAGTAAATGTAATATATTTATTTAGAGGTGTTTGTAATGTTTGTTTTATTTTAATTTGTTTATTAGTTTGTTTTATTTATTTTATTGATTACAAGTAAATGTAATATATTTATTTAGAGGTGTTTGTAATGTTTGTTTTTTATTTTGTTTTTGATATTATACTTTAGGTTTAAGATACTTAAATAATACCGATATGTCAATATGAAAAGATGTGTAATGATAATATAATACCACTTTGTAATTTAAGTGGTAGAGTACTTTAAAGTTTATGAAAAAAAAGTTTGAATAAGGTTGGATTAGTTTTTTTTTTTGTTTTTTTTTTAAAAGCATGTGTCCCATTCCATATATTTATTAGGTTAGAATTTGTAATTAGCATTGAAATATTTGCACTCATCCAATAAAGTATTAAAAAAATTTCACAAGATATTTCTAAAAAAACAAAATATTAATAAATAAAATCATCCTGATGTATTGATATATTGACAGATAACATAAGTTTTAAGGACTTTATCTTGCTTTGTGATTTGGGGTATCTAGTTATCTAGAAATAAAATGTTTTTTCAAAGTTTATATTTGAGCCTAGCACAAGTGGCCCATAAAATGAGGATGCTTGCAATCACCTTGCAATAGAAATTGGTCTTCCACAAAGAGAATCAAATAAAAAAATTTAAGGAACCAAAATTTGACTTTGAACAAACATGGGGGTTCTTTAATGGATCTTGTTGGGCGGGGACAGGTTTATGAGGGTTTGGTGTTGTTCTGTTTTTGGGCCAACAACACCATTTCAAGTTAAATTTAGTAGTAGGGCCAAGCACAAAGAATTAAGAAGAACATTTTGTTATGTGGATCCTTTTGAACACAACAGTAGATAAGGGTGTAAAAATGTTACAAGTGTTTGGAGACTCTAAACTGATGGTGGATTGGGCTAATTAAAAATGTTAACAATTTATTGTTTGAGCCTCTCATGAACCTATTTGACACACTGACCATACTGAGAGGGGTGGCGGGGTGAATTAGTGTAGGGCTTGTTTTACACTTCTTTCAAAACTTTAGTTAGCAACACCTTTAAACATATTATTCATTTGTACTTAAAGCTACTTGCATGTATCAACAACACTCATGAATAATAGAGAACATTAAACCATCGCCATAATGAACACAAAGAACATCACATATATGTGCAAACTTTTTGTATTGAGTGTTACAGGAGACTACAATATCAGGGTTTTATCAACATTAACTGAAAAGAGAAAAAACTCCAAAAGAGCACCAACTTTCAATACAAGACTCAGCTTGTAGATCTCAACACCAACTGAGATGTGAGAAATACAATCCCCAAGTATAAGACCCTAATTGTGGATAGAAACCAATCTGTCAACATGTATGTGACCTATTTATACTACAACTCGTGTATGTACATGATCTTCCTATACTGCAACACGGGCATGTACGTGTCCTTCCATATGTCATCCTGCGTACACCTTCATAAAAACTAGGGCATCCATTCTTTTGCACTTCTAAAACTTTCCTTCATCTGTCACATCCACTAGTAACTTGTCACTACAACCAATCTATGTTGTCCCAACCACAAAAAAATATATACCATCCAACAATGTATGCATTTTCCTCATGCATACACCATCACAGAACATAAATATCCCTCAACCATAGCAAGACATAATCACTCAACCAACCATCTACCATCTACCACAACAACTATACAAACAATGCTTCAAGCATTTACCATACCATGAGTAAATATAAGCATCAAGATAACATATAATTGTACAAGAACATTTATAGCATAACTGAGCCTGTAGAATGATATCCTGTGAACTTGCTTCACATTTCAGGAACCTTGCACCAGCACTTACTTAATATTTTCATGTCATTTCCAACTATACATTCCTTGCTCTCGTTCAGCCCGCATATGTACATGCCCTGGCCCACTGCAGCCCACGTACATCTTCAGAAAACTAGAGTTTTTTGAACCTCCGAAACATTCACTCTCAAACTTCCTGGATGCCTCATACATGCAGACGTTTTGATGCATCCATGAGTACTTGCAATGAACCTTTCACCAAAATGGATCTTCAATATGTTCAAGATATTCACACACATAAGAGACCTTTTCTCTCTTATTTATACTTCTCTAAGTAGCTTCTTATAGTGGTTATCATCTAACCAATTTCCTTTTTTTGGGGCTAACCCACTTCTAACCACTTTAACCACTTTGTCCACTTACAACCACTTTGTCCACAAATAGTAAGTTATCCACTTCTAGTTGCAACTAATTTATATTTTCTTGTTGCAACCACTTAACCCATGACTAACCACTTTGACTGGTCAACTTCTTGTAGGAGCTTCTAGAATAATTTGACTTCTTTGACCTTCTAGGGGATTCTAGACAATTCATGAGGGTTTTCCAACTTCACATGGCCATAAATCTCTAACCGTGAGGAGTAATGTGATGTTCCACGTATCACCGGAAATGGCATGACGAGAACTATCAATATAGGATAGTATCTCTTGCAAATTCACTGATATTAATTACATTATTCCTCAATCAAACTCTACATTGTTGGTGCTACCAAACCACTTAACCATTTGGACTTCACAAAGTGTATTCCCATGAGAGATTTCACCATAAGGAGACCACTTTGGAGTTCATCCATTTGGTACTTCCTAAAAACCATGGAAATACATGAATGATACAATGATACAATAATGATCAACCTTTACATCAATGACAACACATCACTATGACACCTCATGACATCAACCCTCTGACATCAATTACATCCATGACCACATGATCCAACAATCAATACAATACTTGACATCAACACTTTGACATCAATCATTTGACATCAATGACAACATAGTACAACAATATCTCCCTTTTCCATTGATGGCAACACCAACATCGATGTCAACACTTGGACATGGAAATTCTCATGCTCCCTTTGTGATCATCACTCTTCATCAATGTTCATATTGCCGCATAAATGTGGCTATATCTCCCCCTTTGGCATCAATGGAAAATTTTATATCTCTTTGGGTCTACTACCCATAACTGGACTATCCCTAAGGCTACTCCCCCTATCTACATTGTCCTATGCTATGCTCTCCATGTATGTTTCTCCATCATCTGAATAATCTCTCTCCCTTTGACCAGGAAATCACATGGCTTCCAATCATGTCTCCTCCTGGAATCATGTCTATACAACTGATCATGGAAAGAAGAATAACTCCCCCTATGGGTATGTCTCCCCCTATCTTCTCTACAATATGAACAATATGCTACCACTGCAATCTTCTTTTGCTGCAAATGTTGTTGCTCAACTGGAACATATATCATCTTCTCAAGAATGATCTTCTCTTCCTATGATGATCCTTGGAACTATCCATGCATCAACCATCTAAACTTGTTCCATACCATACATCAATTGTATGACAATCATACATATTATTGCATGCATCAATCATGAAGAAAAAGATATGTCAACAATGAATCATGAACAAACCATAAACCATGTGCATCATGTGCCATACCCTGTGTCAACCATGCACATCAACATAATACCATATATCATAATGAAGTGCATCAACCATATGACAAGAATATGTGCCAAATATGTACAAATCATATATCAGGATCATCAACAAGTGCCTCTATTAATGTACCAATAACATCATCAACCATGCAACATGCCAACCATGTGCCTCAAAAAAGTTTCATATCACACATCATATGCCTCTATCATAAACCAAGTCCCATTTATCTCAACCATCAAGCATCAATCATGTACCATATACGATAAGCAAGTGCATCAACCATGCACCAAACATGTATCACCATCGGTACCATAAAGTGCATCAACCATGCAACAAACCTCATCAAGATGTACCACAATCAAGTTATCCATACATCATCCATATACCATGTACCAATGATACTACTAGAAATTGCCTCAAATAATGTATCAATTATGTACCAATCATGCATCAAGCTATGACTCTTCAATCATGTAAAACATCACAACCTCATTAGCTACATGTCCCAATATGTAGCTCAACCGTATTCCAAATACATACACCAATAAATCCAACAAATATGCTTCTAACAATACATCACAAGATATGTCAATGGAGCTCACATATGTACCAACAATGTACTATAACAGATTTTCCTCAAAGTCATTCACTACAACAAGTACTAAGCAACCAATAGTACCTCTAAACATGTGCCAAGAGTGTCCCTCAATAGATCAATGATATATCTATAGCTAGCATCACATCATCATGATATATATCATAAAAAAAGTGCCATAACCTCATTGATAAAATACATAACATAGCCAACACTATTCCTTAACAAAAAATGCCTCAATCCACACTCTAGGGTTAGTACCATGCATCCAAGATAGGCATCAAGCATATGCTCTAACACTCATCCACATATTATCACCATACATTCATCAAACAAGAATACAATAATGAAAACATGAACCAAACCATCTTAGACCTTGCATAAACAAAGTTAGACAATCAAACCATGTTGCAACTCATCTGTACAACCCTCTTCTTGAGGTTTTTACCACAACTATGTGCCATGTTCCTCATACATATCGTGTATGTACGCGACCTTTCTATGTCACCTCATGTATGTACGCGACTGCTCCCACAGAAGCCCGTGTATGCCTCAGAAAAAGTATTTATTTCCTTATTATTTACATCCTCCTTCGTGTCTAGGTATTCAATCCTCTTCATCCACTTCTGAGAGTGTCTCGGCTTCTCAGAAATTGTACTTAGAGCTTCCATATTTTCAAAATTGTCTTCCTTCCAAGTTTCATGTTCTCTTCTTTCCATATCATATGAAGCACTCCTCATGGACTGTCTCCTTGTGTTCCAGTAATCTTGGGATTTGTGGTGGAACCCACTGCAGCTATAACATCTCATGGAGTGACAATGTGAAGCAATGTGTCCCACTTGATTACATATCTAACATATTAGAATGTTATGGAACCTTCCAACATATCTCCTTGCATGATGTCTGCAATCCAAAACTTTGTGACCATATTCATTACATGAGACGCAGTGACCATGAAAATCATTTTCATACATTTTCCTTGGTGTCCACCTTGAAGGTATCTCTCTTTTGAATTTGATTTGAGTTGTAAAGATGGATTCTTGGTGTCTTCCTTGATCTATTCTTATGAAAGTTTCCTTTCTTTGTGTAGGTTCTTGACTTGCAGCTTTGCTTCCACTTTTTGAAAATGAAGGAATTACCTCATGCTTCTTAGAAGTGATAGCTTTGAGCTGGTGTGTAACTTCCTTGTTGTATCCAAGACCTGATTTATCATTTGGTGATCTTTGACTATCCAATATTTCATCCAAGACTGTTGAGTTGTTCATGAATTTGATATGAGTATTTGACTTCTCTACTTTCTTTCTAATATCAACAAATTTTGCTTCTAGCTTATGCCATGATTCTTCCTTTTCATTTACTTGATTCTTGAATAGGTCTTCTATATTTTTAGCTTATTCAAGTTGATTCTTTAGATTGACATTGACTTCAAGGATTTTGTTAAGCTCATCAGATACCTTCTTATTTTCTTCTTCTTGACTAATTATTTCATTCTTTAGTCTTTTGATCTCTTCTTCTTTTTCTTCTAATTTGGTCCTTGGGTGGGTTAATTCATTTCCTTCTTGTTTCTTGAGAATTTGTCTTAGTGTCATGGTAAGTCTTTGGTACTTTTCTATGGCTTCCTTAGTAATTCTTTCAAGATCCTCAAAAGTATCTGAATCATCTCCTATTTCATTTCTAACTTCTTCTAGAGCATCTATAATTTTATCTTTAAGCTTCAACAATTTTTCTTCTTCATCTACAAGATAAATGTTAGTTTAATCTACACAAACTACTTCTAGATCTTCTTCTTCATTTGAAGGAGAACATTTAACATCATTTCATTTAGTATTATTTCAACCAGGAGAGTCTTTAGCTTCATTGATGATTGAGTCTTGATATGCCTTCTCTAGCGTCAACCATAGATCCTTGGCGGAGGTAAATTTCCTTATTATTTCCTTGACATAACCTAAGAGTGTAATGTCCCCAAGGCCAAGCCCTGTTCTAAATCATTTCTATGAAGTATAAAGCTTGAAGTATGAATTGTAATTATGTTTTATAGGCTGGTGAGCCAAGTTTATATAAGCTGGTGGGTTTATGTGTTATTAGGCTGGAGAGCCTAAGTGTTAAGGTCAGGAGACTGCTTTTGTATATGTAATCATGCAAAAAATTAATAAAAATATAAACACCGCTGTGTGCAAACCGACCACGATGAATGAGTGATGGGGGACTAAGCTTCCACAAAGTGGGTAAGGGATTGGGGGCTGGAAGGTTGGAAAGAGAGGCTAAGTGTTGAGCCTAGGGGCTTAAGTCCTTGGGAATAATATTTTAATATTATTCCAAAATCCATGTGAAATATAAGTTTTATCCTAAGTTCTTTGGAAGGACGAGTGAATTACAAATGGGAAGGAACGAGCTTCATGGGTGACAAGTGTCAACCCAAGTGCATGCAGTTAAAAATGTTGAGTTGAGTCATGATGGGGTTCCTCCTCCATTCGATCGTCGACTGTCTAAACCGGGAATCTCGTATGACCTCTTATAGAATACCCTCATGCAACTCTGAAACCAAAAAGGGCTTTGTTGATTTCTGGAGGAGCCGGTACACCCTCTGTCAAAACTATCGAGTTTGTGTTCAACCTTCACGTGGATTTCTTATCACGCATCCCCGAAACCCAGAACCGTGAGTCGGTTCTGTATGGATGGTTGGGAAAACCGAATGTCCTGTAATTGTTGAGCCTGGTTGGGTTGAAGCATCTGTCTATCACCTATTTTGGGAAACCCTTGTTTGTTGTCCCAGTTGACTATGGTGGCCACAAAGTTCTTGGTTGGGTGTGGTTTGTTGTTGTTATATGTTTATTGCTGAGCCCTGTTGTTTTTATGCTTTGTACAAGAACGAGATTAAGGAAACCGATTGTATGACCTGTGTATAACCTCTCTCCAGGTGAGGGAGTTGATTTTTGTTGAAGAGGCAGTCTGTCAGGCCTGTGCGAAGCTATTTCCAGGAGAAGGAGTCTGCTGGGAAGTGGTATTCTTTCAGAGAGAGTCCAGCACCAGCTACAGAGCTCTAAGACTTCTTGATCCAGCCTATTGTTGAGACCTACAGAGGGAGGTGAAGCACTAATGGACTGTGCTTATGAAGGTGTATACTCTCGGGCATAATAGGCATGTGGGGAATGAGAGTCTGTGAGTAGTGGGTGTAAGAAGGCATCCTGGGAAGAATCCTTCCGGTTATTCTGTGTAGTTTTCCCTGTAACCTCAGCCTAGACTAGGATTCCTTGCCTTGGGTGGAGCTTAGTCCCATCTCGGGGGTGACCCACTGTTAAGCATGATGAGTAGTGTGGTCTAAGGATGGGAGGTTCGTGGAAGGCCTGCACGTAGTTGGTGGAATTACCATGGTTTCGAAGATAAGTATCAGCTTATGCTTAATATTATGTTTTGCATGCCTGTGATGCTTATATGTATCATGTATTCTATTGTGCATATGAATTATTGTTAATGCCAGGGATTATTTATGTTAGCAGTAAACGTGTGCTTACTCTGAGTTAAATGTGTTTAATTTGATTTAAATGCATGTTATTAATTAAGTATGATAATGATGTTGTTCCACACACTAGCATTTGCTCGTCCATTGGGATGAAGGTTGGGGACGTTGCAGTATGGTATCAGAGCCTATTTTCAACACTGAGCTTGGATGGGCCGGATAAGTGTTCTTTGGAACGAGGTTTTGAGAAGAAATTGTGTCTGGAGGACTAATTTCATCCTCCAGACACAATTGGTTTTGAGAAGAAATTGTGTCTGGAGGACTAATTTCAGACCTCATAATGTTTCTGAGTGTCAACAAACTACTTGACCATGTTACAAAGATCAAGAGGTGTAGTGGTATTATAAAACTGTAGCTGGTGTGGTATATGGCCATAGGGAGAGAGAGAAATTCACACCAGAAGTGTTGGAGCCAAAGGATATGTTCAGGAGCAAAGGAAAACCCTCATGACCATCAGATCTGGAGAATATGCATAAGGCTTAAAACCCTTTGGAGTTGCATAGGAGTGTGGAAATCGCGATATGCAAAATCCTGAATTCGTCGGGACCGTCCATCGGAAAGGAAGTGTGGAGAGTGATCAACCTTTCGCTGACTCATAACTTGACATGGTCAAAGGGTGAGTTCGTGAGAATTCACGATTGGATCACAACCATCGATCTAAGAGAGATCTGGACCATTAATTGTCTAGGAAGAAATCGACATTTCGGGAGATGGGAAGTGAGGAGAGGTGAACACCTCCGAAACCTGAAACCCCGAAATCCTGAAACTATCTACATTGTATATTGTAGGAGAGGAACTTGACTGTTATATCAAGTAGATGAATAGACCGTAATTTCAGAATTTCGACAAACGAAAGTTCGAGATGTGTAGATGCACGAACTCCCGATGCCCGAAAATCCGAAACGAAAAGTGAAAGTGGTGGGACCCTATGACGTTGTCGAAAGTGATGTGGACCTTCTTAAGGAAACCATGTGTCACTACCTTGGTGGGCGAAAACTGTGTTGTGGGCCCGGAGGGTAAGGAAATCAAATTTTCAGAAGTCAGGAGTTAGAGAGGGAAGCAAGTACGAGAACCTCCGAGACCAAAACCCCGAAGCCCCGAAATCCCAAAATCCTGAAACCTAAAGTTTCATTTGGAGAGCCTTGTAACACCTAGTAGTTTAGTTTTGATCATGGCCCGTGGACGCATGGGTTGGGGACTAAGAAAACGGGGGCTATCACCGAAAATTGAAGAGCCAAATAGAGCTCAGAAAATTCGTGGAATCGAAACGTTTTCTTATTCACGTTGGTTTATGAATGTTGTAGTTTTATTAAGGGTTTAAGGCCTGACAAACTTCAGTTGACTGCACGTTGTGTGTGCAGAGTTCAATGAGTGTCAGGATAGCCATGAATCAACGTCGAGTATAGAAATGGAAGAGGTGTGGATTGCCTCCAATTCAGAGAATGAAAGAGAAGGAAGGGATGTCAACTTGGGAGTCGAAGGATCGAATTCTAATGGGCATGGAAGAGAATTGGATAAGGAAGGGCATGTGATGAAAATCATTGAAATATTGCAAAAAGATACGCAGGCTCACTGAGCCGATATTCGAAAGCTCATGAGGGTCAGGGATCGACAGGGTGAATTCAACTTAAATATGTTGAAGAGCCTGGAAAGAATAGAAAGGAAATTGGAAAAGGAGAGTGACACAAGAAAAACAGGGAGTCACAGGACTCCTAAGAGAAAAAGAAGATCGAGGAGTGGTAGCAGACATTGTCATCACTCCCCAAAGCATTCTGATAAGGAAGCACATAGTAGTTCAAGCCCATCCCCTACTAGAAAACACCAAATATCTGGAGTGGATGAATTGAAAGGGGAGATGAACAAGATTAAGCCTCCTACATTTGATGGAGAACATAAGAAGGAGGAAGATGATGAAACATGGTTTCTTGGCATGAGGAAATATTTCCAACTGCATAATTATTCCTCTCATGTAGAAGGAAGAATTGTGATGTATCAACTAAAAGGAAAAGCATCCATGTGGTGGGATCAGCTTGTGCAGGTGCAACACGTTAGAGAGAAAGATATCACATGGAAGGAATTCAAGATGTATTTCGAGAGGAAATACCTGACTAAAATATACTATGACAGAAAGATGAAGGAGTTCTTCGAACTCAAGCTGGGCAGCATGACCATTGATGAATACGAACGAAAGTTTTTGGAATTACTGAAGTATGTTCCATTCATCAAATATGAGGCTGCCAAGATTCAAAGGTATCTGAGTGGACTGCCACCTCCCATTGGTGACAAGATTCAGTATGATGATACTAAGACTATGGAAGAAACAATAAGAAGAGAGAAATGCTTATATGAACAACAAAGATAAAATCCTACCTTTCGGAAGTCTTGGGTTGACCAGAAGAAGTTTAAGAAAGAACAGAGGCAGAAGGGAAACAAACCTCCCTTTTTCATAAATAGTCCTCAAGGACACCCATCGTTTAGAGAGCCAAGAATGGCTGAAGTGGGGAAACAAAGGCCAAGACAGATGCCCATTCAGTGTTGGGGCTATAAAGAGAACCACAAGTACAGATATTGTCCCCATAAAAATGGCAAAGCAAGAGCTGTCCATAATGTTCAACAAGTTGAAACAATGGAGGACATGGGTAGTAGAATGCCAAGGATCTATGTGGCCCTAGAAAACAAGCAAGTTGAATTTCAGTTGCACATGATTGAAGTGGAAGGTATGATTAACAACCAACCATTTATTATTTTAATTGATTCAGGGGATATCCATAGTTATGTAGATCCTAGGGTGGTGGAATGTTTGCATTTATCAAGAAGCAAACATGAAAAGTCTTGGTTAGTGCAGTTGGATATAGGAACCAAGAGGAAAGTCACTGAGTTGGTTAAGTCTTGTCCGGTGGACATGAAGGGATTGAGCATGAAGGTTGAATTGAATATTCTGCCTTTAGGCTCTTATGACTATTTAATTGGGATGGACTGGTTGGACCAACACCATGCCCTTCTGGACTATCGTAACAAGGAATTTACATGCCTGGATGAGGAGGGGAATCAAAAAACATTCCAAGGAATTCTCAGAGCTGTGGTTGTTAGAGAAATCTTAGCAATGTAGTTGCAAAATTGCTACATGAAAGACTACCAATTGTTTGCAGTCCGTGTGGAGGAAGCATCCAGAGATGAAGTCTCAAATATTGGAGACCATGCGGTACTAACAGAGTTTGAATATGTATTTCAGGAGGTACCCAGACTACCTCCGAAGAGAGATATCGATTTCTCTATAAATTTGATGCCTGGAGCAGCTCCAGTGTCGAAAGATCCTTATAGAATGAGTACACCAGAGCTGAAAGAGTTGCAATTGCAGCTTGAAGAGCTTCTAAAGAAGGGGTACATTCACCCAAGCATGTCACCTTGGGGTGCCCCAGTCCTGTTCGTGAAGAAGAAGGATGGGACGTTGAGGTTGTGCATTGATTTCAGACAGTTGAACAAATTAACTGTCAAGAACAAGTATCCTCTGCCAAGGATCGACGATCTTTTTGATCAGTTGAAAGGTGTGAAAATATTTTCGAAGATAGATCTCAGATCTGGATATCACCATGTAAGAATAAAGGATGAAGACATCAGCAAGACCACCTTTAGAACAAGGTATGATCATTATGAGTTCACAGTGGTACCGTTTGGGCTGTTGAAGGCACCTGTTGTTTTTATGTGCTTGATGAATGGTGTATTCAGGGACTATCTAGACAAGTTTGTCATAGTCTTCCTGGATTCCATTTTGGTGTATTCCAAGTCAGAGGAAGAGCATGAACAACATCTAAGGATGGTGCTGCAAGTGTTGAGTGAACACCAGTTGTATGCCAAGTTGAGCAAATGCTCGTTTTATCAAAGGCAGATCCATTACTTGGGGAACATTATTTCAGAAGAAGGGATCGTTTTGGATCCTGAGAAGGTTAAGGCCATCAGAGAATGGTCAACACAAAGGAATGTGGCGGAAGTTATATCCTTTATGGGTCTAGCGGGATATTACATAAGGTTTATTGCAGGGTTCTCAAAGATAGCTCACCCTATCACTTCCTTGCAAAGGAAGGAGGAAACGTTTCAGTGGACTAAAGAGTGTGAGAAAAGTTTCCAGCGATTGAAGCAGTTGTTAACCAACGCTCCAATATTGAGGATTGTAGATCCAAATGTGGATTTCGTGGTGTGCATAGATGCATGTAAATAAGGGTTGGGAGGAGTTCTCAGTCAGAATGGATTTGTAATTTGTTATGAGTCCAGGAAGCTGAAGGAGCACGAAAAGAATTATGCCACTCATGATTTGGAGTTGGCAGCAATTGTTCACACTCTGAGGAAATGGAGGCATTACCTCATGGGAAGGAGGTTTGAACTCATAACAGACCATAACGGTCTGAAATATTTGTTTGATCAGCCAACCTTAAATGCTAGACAAAGTAGGTGGCTAGAATTTCTGTGTGAGTACAACTTTGAGATCAATCATATCAAAGGAAAGGAGAATAAAGTGGTTGATGCACTCAGCAGGAGGGTGCATGAATTACATGCTACAACCATTAGCATGTATCAGACTGATATTAAAAGT
>SNQJ01S0101211.1:12431-24554 GCA_010110895.2 Picea sitchensis
GAAGTTCATCTCCCTGTAAAGTAGTATTTCTGCTAGTACTTGGAAAATAACTCTCTAGAGGTCGACATTTTGGGGTCATCGTCTATATATTTAAAAACAACGTAGAAAAGTTAGTGTGTATAGAAAATATAAAAATCCCGATAAGAAATATTACTAAAATTCATGACATACTTATTATTACAGAGAATACATTAAATATTGAATCCTCTTACCAAGGGACGATATTCATAAACCCCTTTGGCATGCCTCTTCTCCCTACAATTTCTTTGGGATGTTATTATTAAAAGTCTTCTTTTTTGCAAGCCTCTGCAATCATAGCAAGGGAAATAACATTTTCCATCGCCCCTCGCCTCTAATGCCTCTCTTAACCGAGCAATCTTCCTGTTAGTTTTGTTCATTGTGACAAATCCTTGTCATGACAAGTAATTGTCTTACCTACACCATACCAAACATTAAGTTGTCAATTTTTTATATTTTAGCTACTCTTTTCGATTATGATATGTTTATTTACAGTGACCTACAATCCTCACAATTATTTCTTCTAAGACATTTTGACATGCTTTCTTATTTATTATCGATTAACTATTAAGATAGATATGCTTCAATTTGTACTATAGATTATTGTGTACTGAATAACTATGGAAAATAATTACACACCATTTAACAAAAGTGGTCAAAATTTCCCAAACTTGAATCACTCGACACCATACACTAGCCTCTAAGTTGTTTTGTAAACAAAATGTCAATCTTTGAAATTCACCACTAAAAAAAGAATGCCAACCACTTTTCATCCACAATTGGGTTGGGTTGGTTTAAATTATGATGTGTTGATTTGCATCTACATACAATGGTCACAATTTTATGCTACTTACAGTGGTCAAAATTTTATTTTCTAAGACACTTTGGCATGTTCTCATTTATCATTGTTTGACTAGTAGATTTCATCATGTTATCGTAGATTTCGCCATGAATTTTTTATATTTTAGATATTGATCCTTATTAATATTGTATAAACAGGTTACATCAACTACAAACTAAAGTTAATCACTACAACTAGAATTTTGTGTGATTATAAAAAATTTAGAGAAACGACATCACATATCAGAAAAGGGTATGTGGATTTTATTGAGAAAGTTGAAGAAAATATACTTTATTTATATTGGAAGACTATGGTATATAATCATAAGTTCATTTGTTAAAGGTGATTAGTCATAAGCCAAGAAAGTTAAAGGTGGCTAACCATAAGCTAAGATGGTTGAAAGTGGTTACTTAAATGTGATTGTTATGTGCCTAATCATGACATAGATAACATCTTTATAATAAGGTCATATGTGTACAAATGTTTTCTTTATATAATAACGACGTATATACCTAACATAAGTTTAGGGTTAGTGTTTATGTATCTTATTACTCCCTGCTAAAGTAGGGAATATAACAATTGATTGTGAGTCAAAATCATTTTGACTTTTGTAAATTTACAAAAAATTTAACAATGTTTTATAATGTTTTTCAATAAATATTTATTAATGAGAATTTTATATATAAAAAAAAAATTAAATATTCAAAATTCTATTTTTTGATTGGTCAAAAACTATGACATGACTAATTTCCCCTAGTCGGAGGTGACAATTAACCACAAAACTAAAAAAAATGAATTATTATTTTTTTTTTAAATCCACAAATAGCCACTTATTAATTAAAAGTACAACTAATGATTGATGTTACTGGCATTCTATGTGTAGTAAATGTAAGAATACACTTTGCATTTTGAGACTTTGTTTCATCTCCCAATGAGTTGATGAGTGCACTTTCTCCACCGTCCAGATGTACAGACCCGATCACGTCAACCACAATATTTAGTCTTGGGTTTTGTTTTGCATGCTTAAATAATGAATGATTGATGCAGGAGCATCGCCAACTCATCAAGCGAGCCAGCATGAAAGACAAGGCCAGCCGAAACTTTTTGAATTTTCATCCAAGATGATGCTCCAATGTGTAAATGATGCATTTAAGGAAAAGCGCCCGTTGTATTGTATCAGACCTCGAGCCTTACGCTCTTGTATGAAGTAGATAGGAGGCATTTACTTTAGTTAATGTAGGTAGATAGGATTTTAATTCTAGAATAGACAGTTTAGAGATTCAAGAGGGAAAACAGATATAGACACCCTCTTTTGTAGATTGTAACATTATCAAAGCATTCAGAAGAGAAGAGCATGCAGAGAATTGTATGAAGAACACCCATGTACAGATGTTGAATTAATAGAATGAAGTTCTAATTCAAACTCATGGTCAGTGTTGTTTCTCTGTGTATATTGTTCATGTGCTTATGAATGTTTGTTTTCTATTATGCATTTGCTTTATATATGTTGTGCATGTGATTTCATGTTTGAAACTGAAGTCTGAAGGGGAGATGAAATGAGTTTCAATTGTTTCTCTGTCTGAGCCAGGAGATTCCTGCAAGGTGTGCAGTTGAATTCATCCGCAAGGAGTGCGTTGATGAAGGCTCATCAATTTGACTTTGTTCTCATTCACCCAGAAGTGGAAATAGGTTGTTGAATCCGTGAAAGGAGTGCGCAGGCTAAAAAAGAAGCCTTAGTTGTAGATCTAAGCAAAGGAAGTTGAAGACTGCTGCTGCAGGAAGTGCACAGAGTTTGAAAGATTCAACACTCGGGAAGTTGTTGAATGCTAAGCGCAAGGAGTGCGCATAAATTCCTCTGAAGGAGTCAGAGTGGAAAATCTCAGGAGGTATAACACCTTCGCGACATTATTTTAAGGGAGCACAGGGGGTTTGTGTCAAGGAAGGTTCGAGCAGGAGTTGCAAGCGCAGGCTTGGAGAGTAAGTTCTGAGAAGAAACACTTAGTCATCTCAGAGAAATCTCGCGGAGGAGAATTTGAAGACATCGGAGATTTGGAAGTGGAAAGGCCCGAGACCCCTCGAGTATCGAAGCGTCGATGGAACCACAACTGTTGATCTCGGCAGGACACTTGACAGGAGATCCGAGGAAGTCGAGAACCGGGGCATCGGGGCTTCCGGAAGTAGGAAGCTCTTGCACATCAAAATCGTGATCCGCGATTTTCTGACTCATTCAGAACCGTTGATCCCCGCAGAGACACGCGTTAAGAATCTGAGAGGTCCAGATGAGTCGAGGCCTGGAGATTCAGGATTTTCGCATACAAAGGAATCATCGCACCTGAAGTCGCGATTTCGCGATACCCGATAGAGCGGAGAAGGAAGCGGTGACGTGGAGGAAGGAGTGCACACGTGCATCGGGGTTCGGCATTTCAGGATTCTTGGTGACAAGGAATTTATGACCGGAGGAGTCGCGAAGTCCCGAAACGCGACGGTCCCACAACAGAGGCCGTTAAGTGGAGGAAAGGTGTCGGAAGGTCATCCCCCACGAGGAGCCAATGACAGGTGGCATCGGGAAACGGAGATCCGTGAGAGCAGTGGATCATGACAATGAAAAGGTCAATTTCCCGACAGGAACGAAGAAGTATCGGCCTTGAACCCCATCGGGTTCTGGGGTTTTGTGTAGCACGAGGAACGTGCCCACGAGTTTCGTGATAACGCGAAACCCAATTTCCCGATAAGGCAAAGGGAGATCGCAGAGAGAGTTATATGGGTATTGAGAGGTCCCGATAAGGGATAGGAAGAACCTTGAAGTTATTTGGGCCGAGAGCATAAGATGGTCCTGAGGAGGCGGACGTGCTCAATGGAGTGCAGTCTGAGTAGAGTGGTATCAGAGCAGGATTTCTTGTCTGTATATTTCAGGCGAGAGAGCAGAAGAAGAGAAGGAGCTTCTTGATACATATCAGAGTAGGTTATTCTTTGCTTTCCATAGCATAGGAGAAGAATCCACCATGCTGCCCAGAAGAGAAAGGAAATCGCCTGATCTAGAGGACAGGGATGTGCGAAGAAGAGGTAGGCCGGCAGGGAATCCAGAGATGGAGAGGCAGATACGCAATCTCAGAGCGAGATTGGAAGATATGGAAGCAGCGCAGAGACGCACCGCAAATGTTGGAGATCTAAGTGACTCCAAAGGCGAAATTGAAGCCGAGCCACAATGAGAAGTTGCAGCTGAAGATGCAACCAATGAGAGGTTGATTAAAGCCATTGCCAGAATGAGTTCAAAGACAAAAATGGACATTCCAACTTATGAAGGAAGTCTGGATGCAGAAGAGCTGTTGGATTGGATTAGAGCTCTTGACACCTACTTCGACTATGAGGATATCGAAGAGGACAAAAAGGTAAGGCATGCTGTCATGAAATTGAAAGGACGTGCAGCATTATGGTGGGACGAGCTTCAAGCAGATAGACATTCCAAAGGCAAGCAAAAGATCAAAAGCTGGGATTGAATGATTGCGAAGATGAAGGAAAAGTTCATCCCAAGGGATTATCAAATCACACTGTTAAGGAGAATGCAGAACCTGAGACAGAAGTTGATGACAGTGAAGGAGTATACCGAGGAATTCTACAGGCTAAATATCATAGCAAGTCATCGGGAGAGTGATGATGAAAAAGTAGCCAGGTATATGAATGGCTTAAGATACGATATCCAGGACGAGATGATTATGACAACCATCAGAATGGTGGAGGATGCGTATCAGATGGCTTTGAAAGCTGAGGAAAAGCTGAGTCGTAAGCCATCACAGCGAGGTAGAGGCAGAAGTCAGCCAAAGGGTAAATCAGTTGCCCAGGATAAATACCAGAAGCCCAAGGAGGAGTGGAAGAGACCTCAGGGTAAAGTTGAAAGAGGTGGAACCTCACAGCAAGGGCCACATGCTGAACAGAGAAGGAAGCAAAATGATCAGCAAGGAGATTATGCTGATGCAAACACTCTTCCTCGTACTAGAGGTCAAGGTAGAGGAAGAGGTGGAGTCATCACATGCTACACATGTGGGAAGAACAGGCACAAAGCGATTGATTGTCTGGATAGAAAGAAGGATGGAGGAGAAGCGCACATCACCGAGGCACAGAGGCAAGATGCTGAAGCAGAAGACACAGAAGACGGTAGGTCATTGATGATGCGTGAAGTTCTCTTAACACCCTAGAAGGAGGTGGAGGACACAACTCAAAGAAGCAAACTTTTTAGAACTGCATGCAAGACCAAAGATAGGAAATGCAAAGTTATCGTGGACAGTGGTAGCACCGATAATCTCATTTCAACTGAGATGGTGGAGAAACTAGAGCTGGAGATGACTGATCACCCGAGTCCATATAAAGTTTCATGGCTACAGAAGGGGCATCAGGTGAGTGTCACTAAATAGTGCTTAGTTGACATTAAAATAGGAGGATATAATGACAGGATTTTATGTGATGTCATTCCTATGGATGTTTGCCATTTACTGCTGGGAAGACCATGGCAGTATAATAGAAACATGATTGATGATGGGAAAATGAATACGTATACCCTGGAGAAGAATGGGAGAACACATATGTTACTTCCGATCAAAGATAAGGAGGTAAAGCCGGAAGTGAACAAAAATCATTTTGACCAGCACAAGAGTGGATGATTTTCCGGAAGAAATTCAGGAGCTACTTGAAGAGTTCGTTGATATAGTGGTGGACGAATTACCTCATTCGTTGCCGCCAATGAGGAGCGTGAGTCACCACATAGACCTTGTACTAGGAGCTAGTTTTCCAAACGAGGCCGCGTACAGGTTGACGCCTCAGGAGACTGAGGAGGTTAAGAAGCAGGTCCAGGAGTTATTGGACAAGGGATTGGTCAAGGAAAGTTTGAGTCCGTGTGCCGTTCCAATGGTACTCAGCCCAAAGAAAGATGGAGGCTGGAGAATGTGCACTGATTCTAGAGCCATTAACAAGATCACCATCAGGTATAGGTTCCCATTGCCAATAATGGATGACTTGATGGACTGTTTAAGTGGAGCCAATTTTTTTTCAAAGGTTGATTTGAAAAGTGGATACCATCAAATTCGCATGAGGGAAGGCGATGAGTGGAAGACAGCCTTCAAGACCAACGAAGGACTGTATGAATGGCTAGTCATGTCGTTTTCTTTGACGAATGCATCGAGTACATTCACGAGGCTGATGAATGAAGTGATGAAGGAATTCATAGGTAAGTTTGTCATTGTTTATTTAGATGACATATTGATTTTCAGCAAAACAAAAGAAGAACATTTGAAGCATTTAGCTGCAGTAATGAGAAAGCTACAACAAGAGAAGCTATTGATCAATATGAGGAAATCTTCATTTCTGAAGACATAACTTATTTACTTGGGGTTTGTCATATCGAAAAATGAATTGAAGATGGATCCAAGTAGAGTGGAGGTAATAAAGAATTGGCCATCACCGAGAAATGTTTTTGAGGTAAGAAGTTTTCATGGATTGGCTAGTTTCTACAGAAAATTCATCAGGAATTTCAGTGGAATTAGCACAGCAATGATGGATACAGTCAGGAAAAGACATAAATATTTTCATTGGACTGAAGAGGCTGAAAAAAGCTTCAATCTATTGAAGCGTAAGATCACAGAGAAACCGGTGTTGATGTTGCCGGATTTTCGAAAAATATTCCAGGTGAAATGTGATGCGAGTGGCTTTGCCATAGGAGCGGTCTTGAGTTAGGATGACAAACCAATTGCTTATTTCAGCGAGAAGCTGAATGAGGAAAAGGAAAAATACTCCACATATGATAAAGAATTTTATGCCATCATACAGGCATTGAAAAAATGGAGACACTATTTGATTCCAAGGGAATTCATTTTATATAGTGATAATCATGCACTGCAGTATGTAACTCAACAGAAGAAATTAAATCAGAGGCATGTTAAATGGGTAGAATACATGCAGAATTTTACATTTGTTATCAAACATATTTCATGTACTGCTAAGAAAGTGGCTGATGCTTTGAGCAGGAAATGTTTGTTGTTGCAGGAGTTCAAAGTCAAGACTTTAGGCTTTGATGATCTCAGGGAGATGTACGCAGGTGATGTAGATTTTGCAGAGGCGTATGGAGCAGCTGAGAACCCAATTCTCAGAGATAGAAGTCAATGGATAGATTACATGATCCAAGATGGATTGTTGTTCAGAGGAAATCAATTGTGTATTCCAAATTGCTCCATGAGGGAGAACTTGTTGAAAGAAAAACATAGTGGAGGCTTAGCAGGGCACTTTGGCCATGACAAAACATTCGCGAAGCTGAGCGAAACGTACTTTTGGCCAGGGATGTAGTCAAAAGTTAAAAGGTTTGTTGACAGATGTAGAATTTGTCAACATTCTAAGGGCAGGAAGTAGAATGCAGGTCTTTATCAGCCATTACCCATACCAGAAAGGCCATGGGAGGCGATCGGCATGGATTTCGTACTAGGATTGCCGAGGACGCAACGAGCACATGATTCGATCTTTATGGTGGTTGACAGGTTTTCAAAGATGGCACATTTTATCCCATGTTAGAAGACGAGTGATGCGACCCACATCACAAATTTATTTTTCAAGGAGATCGTTAGGCTTCATGGTTTACCCAGAAGCATTGTATCAGACAGGGATACAAAATTTATTGGACATTTATGGAGGATGCTCTGGAAGAAGATGGGAACTAACTTAATGTTCAGTTCTGCCTATCATCCACAGACAGATGGGCAGACATAAGTGGTCAACAAAAGTCTAGTGGACTTGCTGAGGAGTTTAGTGATGGAGCACCACAGCAGCTGGGATAGCGTATTGCCACAGGCATAATTCGCCTACAATGATTCGGTGAATCGAAGCACAGGGAAAAGTCCGTTTGAGATAGTATACGGCAGACAACTGAAAGGTGTTTCGGAGATGAGGGATTTGGGGAAAATAATGACTCAGAGTGCAAGCACTGAAGAATTCGCTGAGGTAATGAGGGAACTTCACAGTAGGGTGAAGCAGCGACTGACAGAATCGAACCAAGAATATAAGCGCAGAACGGATCAGCATCAGAGACAACTTCAATTTGAGGTTGGCGATCTGGTTCTGGCACATCTGAGGAAGGAAAGGTTCCCAAGGGGAACATATAATAAGCTAAAAATGAAGAAAATTAGGCCATGCAGAGTCCTAAAGAAATTGGGAGACAATGCTTACGAGATTGAATTGCCGGACGAGATCGGAATATCTCTGACATTCAATGTCTCAGAATTATATCCATATAAGGTTGAGGAAGCAGGAGCTGGGAATGATGAACAACCAGAAATTCAGTTGCAGAAGCAGATGTTGATTGCAGAAAAGCCACAGATGGAGCATATACTTGATAAGAGAGTGAGCAAGAAGACCAGGCGAAAGCAGTATTTTGAGTATCTGGTGAAATGGAAGAACCATCCAGTGGAAGATGCCAGCTGGGAGACAGAAGCAGTGATTCAAAGGCATGGACGGACTGTGCAGGAGCTCATGGATAGGATCCCATGAAAGTTTTCAAGCCGAGGAGTATGATGCAGGAGCATCGCCAACTCATTAAGCGAGCCAGCATGAAAGACAAGGCCAGCCAAAACTTTTTGAATTTTCATCCAAGATGATTTGCCAATGTGTAAATGATGCATTTAAGGAAAAGTGCCTGTTGTATTGTATCAGACCTTGAGCCTTACGCTCTTGTCTGAAGTAGATAGGAGGCATTTACTTTAGTTAATGCAGGTAGATAGGATTTTAATTCCAGAATAGACAGTTTAGAGATTCGAGAGGGAAAACGGATATAGACACCCTCCTTTGTACATTGTAACATTATCAAAGCATTCAGAAGAGAAGAGCATGCAGAGAATTGTATGAAGAACACCCATGTACATATGTTGAATTAATAGAATGAAGTTCTAATTCAAACTCATGGTCGATGTTGTTTCTCTGTGTATATTGTTCATGTGCTTATGAATGTTTGTTTTCTATTATGCATTTTCTTTATATATGTTGTGCATGTGATTTCATGTTTGAAATTGAAGTCTGAAGGGGAGATGAAATGAGTTTCAATTGTTTCTCTGTCTGAGCCAGGAGATTCCTGCAAGGTGTGCAGTTGAATTCATCCGCAAGGAGTGCGTTGATGAAGGCTCAACAGTTTGAATTTGTTCTCATTCACCTAGAAGTGGAAATAGGTTGTTGAATC
The DNA here is from genome assembly GCA_010110895.2 of Picea sitchensis. NCBI lineage: Eukaryota > Viridiplantae > Streptophyta > Pinopsida > Pinales > Pinaceae > Picea > Picea sitchensis. The sequence goes on from SNQJ01S0101211.1 coordinate 21,497, forward strand.
TGTGCAAGGAGTGCGCAGGCTAAAAAAGAAGCCTCAGTTGTAGATCTGAGCAAAGGAAGTTGAAGACTACTGCTGCAGGAAGTGCATAGAGTCTGAAAGATTCAAAACTCGGGAAGTTGTTGAATGTTGAGCGCAAGGAGTGCGCTTAAATTCCTCTGAAGGAGTCAGAGTGGATAAGCTCAGGAGGTATAACACCTTCGTGACATTGTTGAAAGGGAGCACAGGAGGTTTGTGTCGAGGAAGGTTCAAGCAGGAGTTGCAAGCGCAGGCTTGGAGAGTAAGTCCTGAGAAGAAACACTTAGTCATCTCAAAGAAATCTCGCGGAGGAGAATTTGAAGACATTGGAGATTTGGAAGTGGAAATGCCCGAGACCCATCGAGTCTCGAAGCGCCGACGGAACCACAATTGTTGATCTCAGCAGGACACTTGGCAGGAGATCCGAGGAAGTCGGGAATTGGGGCATCAGGGCTTCCGGAAGTAGGAAGCTCTTGCACATCGAAATCGCGATCCACGATTTTCTAACTCATTCAGAACCGTTGATCCCCGCAGAGACACGTGTCAAGAATCCGAGAGGTCCAGGAGAGTCGAGGCCTGGAGATTCGAGATTTTCACATACAAAGGAATCGTCGCACCTGAAGTCGCAATTTCACGATACCCTATAGAGCGGAGAAGGAAGTGGTGACGTGGAGGAAGGAGTGCACACGTGCATCGGGGTTCGTCATTTTGGGATTCTCGGTGACAAGGAATTTACGACCGGAGGAGTCGCGAAGTCCCAAAATGCAACAGTCCCACAACAGAGGTCGTTAAGTGGAGGACAGGTGTCGGAAGGTCATCCCCCGTGAGGAGCCAACGACAGGTGGCATCGGAAATTGGAGATCCGTGAGAGCAGTGGATCATGACAGCGAAAAGGTCGATTTCCCGATAGGGAAATCCCCGACAGGAACGAAGAAGTATCGGCCTTGAACCCCATCGGGTTTTGGGGTTTTGTGTAGCACGAGGAACGTTCCCACAAGTTTCGCGATAACGCGAAACCCGATTTCCCGATAAGGCAAAGGGAGATTGCGTAGAGAGTTCTGTGGGTATTGAGAGGTCCCGATAAGGGATCGGAAGAACCTTGAAGTTCTTCAGGACGAGAGCATAAGAAGGTCCTGAGGAGGCAGACGTGCTCAGTGGAGTGCGGTCTGCGTCAATGATCTCTCATACATTAATAATTATATGTAATATCAATAGGCTATCTTGTCACTAATGCCAACCTACCCATTATTTATTACAATATGTTGAGGATAGAAAAGAATTTATGTGGAAGAGGGAAATGTTATTAATATTTCTCTGGGTGAGGTGAATTTTTCAGAATAGTCTCTTCTTGAATATTTTGTAAGCTTATGCCTCTTTCATTGAAATTAAAGGCTTCCTCAAATTTTTCTTTTTACAAGTTGAAATTGCAATTTTCTTCCTTGTTTTACTATTTTATCTCACACTCATGCATTATATCTCTTTGTCTATGGAAAATAATGTGATATCTATTTGAAATTTGCAAATATTACGGGAAGATCTCGTAAATATTATGTGAAAGATTTCGAATGTTGTTGAAACTTATATTTTTTTGACTTTTTATTGCTTATTTTGTGAAACATTTGTTTTCTTCTTGAAAATCGTAAGGATTTGATATGTAGAAACCTTGAAATTATTAAATCTTCAAAAAGTACTAGCAAATATTCTTTTATCTTTCTAGGATTAGTATTTTACAAGAACATATTTCTGGTTTCATTTTTTATTTTCAACTTCTTTCTTGTTCATTCTACTATATTTTTTGAGACAAGACTCCTCTTGAATATGAAAGTTTCAACTTCTTTCTTGTTCATTCTACTATATGTTTTAAGAGCAGACTCTTGAATATGGAAGTTTTTTTTGTGTTGTTTTTTTTACTGCGTAGATCTTGGGATGTATGTGATTCAATTTCAATAATCATTATCAAGGACATGTTAGAATTCATATAGAAAAACTACTCACGCATGTCCAGATTCAAGGAGTGTCTTATAATTTTGTTATCTTGGTGATAACATAGATGATCTCTCAATTTAGTTTGAAGAGCAAATAGTAAACGATGGTTTAGATGTATCAAAAATATCAAATAAAAAATGTTTTAAGTGAAATATTAAAGAGGACTAATGTAACAGGTGAATCAAATATATTAATTCTATAGAACCCAATTCTCAATTGGCTTTGTGTTGATCTTGATTACAATGTTTGAATAGCACTACCTATGGTTCATATGGATCCCCTTTAATGCTTTGATTTGAGAGTGTTGTAGAGTGGATTATACCTCATGGTTACTAGTTTTTGGATGATATCTAATTTTAGGATTATATGGTAGAGTAGAATGGTTATTATTTTTTAGACATGCACTGTTATATTGTAGTATTACTGATTGTTGAATTTAAAAATAAACATGTTTTATTCTTGTGTTGAAAGATATTTATTAGTATTAATAATTTCTTAAATAGTATTATTCTTAAACATCCTTTTTGGTGTTCTTTTTTATATTGTTAATTAATTAATTTTAAATTATTACTTTCAAAATTTTGAATTATATTTATTGTTTTCCATTTAAACTTGATATAACTTTTGGGTTTATTAGAGTTAACTTCTTTATTTAATTTAATACACATTTTTGTTAATATTTATAATTTTTAGTTTTTCATTTATATATCCATTGGACAAAATATAGACTTAATCCTAAGGCAGGGACTAGTTTCTTTGTAGCTATTACCCTTGTTGTTATAAACATGAGTTTCCTCCCTATCTTATATATACCATAACTTATCATTTATCAATATAACAATCAACTTCAATATTTTATTCATGGAGATTTCTTCCTTCATTTAATTGAATTAGTAAGTGCTAGCCAACCATTAGGTGTGCAAGTATTCCAACCATTATTGTCACTGTTATAGTATAACATATTGCACAATACTATGTTATATTATTGTGCAAGTATCCCAACCATTATTATTTTCAATTTATGCAAGTGTGATCCCTTTTGGGTACTAGGGATGTA